>CAJVSB020000653.1:0-32501 GCA_911865555.2 Thlaspi arvense | reverse complement strand
CTGTCAAATTAGACATATGTGTAGTAAATTGATTATATCTTACTATAGAAAAGTCAAAAAATAATAAAGTCAATTTTATATGAAACTATACTCAAATATCTTTATTTTGATGTAAAATTTATCTTATACATTATTTTATATTAAAGCAGTTTATTATATCAATCTCACATATTATTTTCTGAAAAAATTATTTTTGAAATCTGCACGATATTAATTTTAATTAGTAACTATAATTTATGATATAAATAAAATTCTGAATTAATTTTATTTGTAAATTAGACGTGCTGAACTTTAAATGCATATATTATATGCACGTTTTGCACTTATATGTTAATAGATATAATTTTTCAAAGTGAGTCATTCTGCTGAGTTATACTGTCAGCAAATAAAATAAGTATACTACAGTGTTTTTATCATATCTTAAAATATAAAATTCAAATTTTCACGAATCCAATTTTGAACGAAAGTATACGTTATAAACTTTTCAAAAATATATCATTTGTTATTTTTCAATACAAATTCAAATTTCTAAACAATTTTGAACTTGGCCAACAATTTTTGACAAAAGTAATTTTACAGTCTGATATGTTGTTGAACTTTTGATCATTTCTCTCAAACGGTGCACGATAATTCAATAATTCTTTTTGCATTTGAAAATAGACTTATTGAGGAGTATTCAAGATTTTAAGAATTTTTGAATGTTCAGAGCCATTTTATTTGAATTTTTGAAACGAGCCAACGTGTAGTTACTGTTGACAAATGATTTTGTCTTTCACAAAGGCCAACGTCTCTTTGGTATTTTTTCCTATAAAAGAAGCATGGATTGAAAGGAGAAGTACACAACAACAAGCTCTCAAAACCTCCTCAATCTCTCTCTAAAATTCTTTGTGTTATATTGTTTATTACTAAATCAAATAGTGCATGAAGCAAATTGTTTTATTCTTGAGAGTGCCTCTTTGAAGTAAGAACATTTTGTACATGAGTGGTAACTAATCCTACTTAAGAAGAATTGCTACATTTCTACTTCATCCTCATTACAATTTTTATTGGTGTTTGAAGCTCACTGAATCAAAGGTTTTGTAATCAAAATTTCTTGCATCCGCCAAGTGCAAGGGACTTTGTTTGTACTCGAGATTTCTTGCCTCCGTCAAGTGCAAGAGATTTAGTGGAACCTCGGCCGGTTGGAGCACGAGAGAGTGGACATAGACTTTGGTAGCAAATCGAACCACTATAAAAGAGTTTGCATCTCCTATCCCTACTCTTTTTACTTTACTTAAAATTGTTTTATATTTATTGTTGAGTGAATATTCAATATTTTATTTTTTTTTTTTTATTCTTCAGACACTTAACTTCCGCGAAAAAACCTAATTCAACCCCCTTCTTAGGTTGCCTTTTGAGACAACACCCTCATTCTAGCCCATCGCCTCGTCTGCTGTCATACCAAAGACGTCATCACAGGAACAGTAGAAATGCCTGCCTGTACATCGGCTAGAGCTGATGGCCCTACCACTGCGCCTTCGAAAGTAGTAGTAGTGCTCAGCTATCGCTCAACTGATGCCGGCCATCTGCCCCCGCCTGCACTACTCTCCGTGAGGGCTGTCATCGCCTTCTACAACCCCTTAAAGTCTGCTATCAACCCGATCACTACATTAGTAAGTATAGTCAAACCCAATCCTGTAGCCGAATCTCGAGCCCGCCTCACCGTGCTCCCATGTCCTCTACCCCGTCGTCTACCTCGAGTCAAAGAAGGGGTTGATCTACCCACGAGATCTCCCAATGCCCCTGAATCCATGGCCTCACGGGGAATCATATACACATCAACCGGCGAGTCCATCTAAACACAAAATATGAGGATTAGATAGAAATCAAAGGAATTAGGCACATAAAGGAATTGAAAAGCTAACACCAAACACACCCTAAAAGGTCTTCGATAGTCCTCCCATTATGAAAGTAGGGCCCTCACCCTCATAATAAAAGCACTACCAAAAAGCCCCACTCCTTTTATTCTCAGAACAACCTATAGCTCTAATACCACTCTGTCAAGGCCCCAAACCCCGGGCCCATGACTGGCACTAGGGTCCCCGACCCCAGTCAGCCTCACAACAACACACCAAGCTCAAAACTAAGCAAAACATAAATAAACATCTCATGCTAATCAAATACAACACCAGAATCCTGTCTAAGTAGTAAAAGAGCTCTAGAGTACAAACAGGGATAAACAAGAGAACATGCCCATACATCAACCAAAGCTGCAAACAACCGCTCTAGCTCTAGCATGCCACTCAAGAACAGCAACCCGATCTAGAAAGTTTATAAACTATGAGTCGCGAAACTCAATGAGTACAGATGATACCTAATCTATGCATGTTGGGATATGTATCACACCACAAGTCCCAAAATTACACATATACATACATATACACAATGAGCAATACCAACATCAAAACATACATATGTGAGAGTACAATGATCATTGAGACTCCAGCCTCAATCAGAGGAATCCTCCGTCTCACAATCAAGCTCAACACAGTCACATACCACGCTCCGGTCGAAGGGCATCCTCCATCTCATGACTGGAGCCACACACCCACCAAGGCAACCAGACCACGCTCCTCAAAGCAACACGCCCACCAAGGGCACCACTAACACGCTCCCAGTCGAGAGGCATCCTCCATGTCATGACTGGAGCAACACCCACTAAGGGCACCCATACCACGCTCTCAGTTGAGAGGCATCATCCATCTCACAACTGGAGCAAAACGATCTCAGTGCATCATCGACTCCCCCACATATCCAATCAAACAAATATACAAACATATACAGTCCACAAATCTCAAAGCAGTATCGCATACCAACATGTATAAGTCCAACACATATGCACGTACCATATATCAAGACTGGCATAACATATGAACATAGTTCACTGTACAACAATAAAACACATAACACATATCCTGAGGTTTATGTAACAAAATACAATTCGTAAAATCCATGCAATCATCATGCTAGGAAAACAAGTATGAAAACACATGTATAAAGAGGGTATCATCACTCATTGTATAAAAGCCAAGGCAAAAAGGAAGTCCCGATTACCCTTACCTGACTCACTGGTCTAAGTACAGCTCTTTGGTGTATTTGGTTCAAAATCGAAACTGGAGTCCCAAGCTCGATGACCTTAGAGGCAACCTTTAATTGGAAGAAAATCAGCTCAAATGGCTTGAAAACCCAGATTCGCCTCTGGTGGTCTATGACATCTACCGAACGGAACCCAAGCCAAAAATCTCCCTCTGTTGCTCGCGACTCTAGAAATTGAAGGAGGGGTATTGCTCACCTGCGTAAAATGGCTGAATCACGCAAGATTTTTACACAAAAATTGAGGCCCATCATTACTGCGAGGCGATGAATAAATATGGCCCTATTCATCCAAAAACTTCTTTCTTTTTTTTTTTTACCCTCATGACTTTGTTTCTTTTCAATCAAGCCCCTTAGCATTAATGATTAACCCCCAAATTTTTAATTCATGCACTTAAGGCCCCCCCACAATTAACAATTATTTGCAAATTGGGTGTTACATACCCTTCTTTCTCATTGGACGTGTATTCTATGGGGAGAATTTTGTACAAACTTGTATTCAAAATCATGGGTCAAGCTAAACTTGTATAGCGCAACTCTTAATTCTTTGACATTCTAATAGACTTGTCTTTTTCTAATAATAACAGAAACATATTGCATGGAGACAAATGTTGGCATGTATGATGATGGCGGTGTAGGACAAGGATGAAATGAAGACCAAATGTCCAACAGTTGACATGCTTGATTGCATGTTAATCTCTAGCTGCTACTGTAGTTAATCACAATAGGGTAAATCAGGCTAATTGTAATAATATTTACAAAAACATATGTTGGATTATTAATAGGCTAATACAACACTGTAAAATAACATATATAATATTGTAAAATAACATAAGTTTATTGTAAAATAACAATTCTGCGTTTGTAAAATAACATATGTAACTTTCAGAAATTAATGGCCAGAAGATATTGCATAATTAACTGATTCTAAGTTAACAAATATTGAAATAAGATGAACAACATCAAATTAAAAAGCAAAAGATGGATATCCTAGACTCGGTACAATCCAGTCAAATTGATTTGAACCTCTGCATGAAGGATCACAAATAATACATACCATTTCACAATCTTCGTTATTTTTTAAGAGGTCTATCATGCCTTTCTCAAAAAACAAATCAATCAGCTTCACTAGCTTAAATTTGATCGTATATTGTATGGGCAAATTCTCCACATATACTCAAATGCTTCAGTCAACATCTCTTTAAATTGTGAATTCGACGTGTCATAAGGAATATATAAACCAATTGTTCTACCACCCTTATACTTGATGTGTCATTTACAAATACTATCTCACCATTGATATAACAATAGCAGTATAAATTGCCCATACTCTGTAAACAAACAAACGGATGCAAACTGTAAGCATACAAGAATTATTGTATAATAACATATTCATGATTGTAAAAAGATAGACACATGACTGTAAAACAACAGATCAATGATTGCAAAAAAAAAACAAATAATAATAATAGGTGAGGGTAAATTACAGATACACATTGGGCTAAAATAACAAATGGATAATTGTAAATAGATGAGTGTAAATTTACATAAACATGATTAGAAAAAAAAATGCTGAATGCAAAATTATAGATGCATTAGTGTAGACTTTGGACTGAGTAACAGATCTTGTGTAAAAAGACAAACAGAAAACTATAAAATAATAAATATACATGACGCAAAAAGACAGATTGGGTGACAGTAAACTAAAATATGCAAATGTAAAATAACAAATGGTTCACTACAAAATAACAAATCCATGATTGTAAATGGACAAATGGATGAGTGTAAACCAACATGTAGTATATAATCAAAGATGGGTAATTGCAAAATGTCCTCAATTGATTGTAAAATGATAAATGTGTAACTATAAAATAACAAATAAATGATTGTAGAAAAATGAACAGACGATCATTTGTAAACAAATAGATAAATGACTGTACAATAATAGATGTATTATTGTAAAAAGATAGTCTGGTAAGTACAAAATAACAAATGTATGAATGTAAAAAAATAGATAGATAACCGTGAAATAACATATGTATGGTTGTACAAAGATTGATGGGTGACAGTAAAAATATAGATAGTTAACTGCAAAATTACAAATAAATGATTGTAGAGAAATGAACAAACAGTCATTTGTAAACAGACAAATAAGTGACTATACAATAATAGATGCATAATTGTAAAAAAATAATTTATTGAGTACAAAATAATAAATGTATGATTGTAAAAAGAGAGATTGGCAACCATAAAATAATATATGCATGGTTGTACAAAGACTGATGGGTGATTATAAAAATATAAATTATTGACTATAAAAAAACATATACATAATTATAATAAGACACTGCACAAGTGTAAAACAACAGTTATATAATTGTAAGAAGACAAATACATTATTATAATTTCACGGATGTTGATTATAAAATATCAAATAAATTATCATAAGATATCAAATATATCCATGCCTTTCTAACAGATGCTAAGTAATATATATACTTTTATGCAAGTGAACTAGATGCTTTGTGTTGACAACAAAGTGATAATGTGATATAAGAGTAATATGTTGTGTGACAACACCTTTGATGAAATCAAAATGTCAAGCTATCGCCTTTGTCAAAACAATGTGAAAAGCAAAAACTTGGACTGTGAGAGTCGAGCTTCAAGCCGGACCAACATCAATCAAATAAGCTTACACCGAACAAGAAGCGATAAACAATGTAGAAGCAAAAACCAACGTAAAACTTGGAACCAAGCTAGAAGGTAGAAGAATCTAAATGGGAAGAAAGAAGACGAGAGATAACACAAAAGACAATGAAAGAAAAAAACGACAGATGAAAGACAAATGAAGAACGAGGAGAAGACGACAACAAATGGCCAACAAGCTTCGATCAAGCATGAGGGAAGATTGGCGATGACCTCTATTTTTGTTCAAGGTATTTTGGATACTGAACATTATCTTAAATAAGTAGTTTTTCTTATTTATACCTTTAATAAAATAATTTTTCCTTTGGGTGCCTTTTCTAGATTTTTTTTTTTTTTTTTGAATTGAGACCTTAAAGTAATTTTAATTTTTTTTAATTCCCTTTTTAGTAATTTTTCCATGAATTTATTTTTCAATTATATAAATTAAAAAAATTAAATATCCAACTTTTATAAAAAAAAAACCTATCAAAATTTTTTGTGAAAGTGATAAATCTAATTATTTTTCATAAATCACAAACTATTATTTGAAACTAAACTAAATCAAATTAAATTGTGATTTAATTTTATTTTTTTTTTAAATCAGAATAGTAAAGTACAATTTAATTGTACATGTCCCTCGCACCACACCACCCAAAAAGTATATTAATAATCTATAAAAAAATTGCATTTATTGATTTGTATCATATATTTGTGAGCTTCGTTATATTTATTAATCAATAACAAAGTTCTTCACACATTACACTACTGGTATATTTTCATTACACCAAAAATACACTACAAATATTGAAGTATTTTAAAATTTAAGAAATCAGCGTTATCTATTCAACCCTCCTCTAGCTAACACTTGATTAACAATATTCCAAATCAATTCTAAGTACAAATTCTATGCATGCAAGGTACGGGCCTTTCTTGTTTCCCTGCCCAAAGCCTCTGTACATGCTCGAAAGTTTGATCTGTCAATAGCACAGGCCTCTCTTTAATTGGTAGAAAAACCAGGCAACCGTAAAAAATGTTCACCTTTCCACATATTAATGTCATTTGCCACGTCCATCTTTGATCATTATCATCGCAAGTGCCACCAGTTAGTTCCGCAAGGGTGCAACATGGTCAGGCTGTAGCAGGGCCACCTCTCCAGCTGCAGCAACTGCGCGCCTGCGTTGCCTCTCTCTAAGGTAAAGGACTGTTAGTAGGCAGATAAATAGAGTTAAATTGCTGCATTTCCCTCCTCCATTATAACATTTTCTACCCATGCATCCACTTTTGGATACACTCCTGGAAGTGAATCAATCAGATCAACCTAGAAAAGCATCCACAAGCCCAAATTAATATACTGTCCAAGAACAGAAATGAGCACCTAAAATGTAAACAAATAAATAAAATGATGACCACAATTTTAACCACATGATAGAAAAGATAATTGATATAATTCATATATTTCCAATTATGTAACAGGGAAGCCAAAAAATTACTATTAAAAAATTCAGCAGTCCAACAAATTTTGGGCTTAATTGAAACATGCTTTTCTTATATGCTTTTAAAAGATTCCTTGATATAATTAAAAAAGAATGAATAAGCTTTCAGTGTAGTGGTAAGCAATAGATCTATACAATGCTAATCTCATAAGATCAATCTGAATAAAAAATCAAAGGATGCCTGCTAAAGTTAGGATTATCACTCTGAGAAAGCATATGTCGCAAATACAGAGAACCAAACTAAGACTATGAGATGTATATCTGACATAAGTCATGAGAACAGACTAGCATATCTCACGATTCACACAAATGTCTGATTTTCATACTAACAAAAATGGTGTACTCCAAAGAAGTTCCCTGCTCATGACTGATGTCAGTGGTAAAAGAATTCTCAACAAGGTTTCCTTTTGAACCGGTGGAACCTTAGAGGCTCATGCTCAGATTCAGTAGATTGAATATTTAGAGGAGATAATAATATTGCCTATAGATTGTTAAACTAATTTTCTTTTGAAAAATGTATCAATAGTATATGGTTTTCTTTTGGTAACTACAGTGATTTTACCTAAACTTCACCCACAAAACTAGAAAAGGAAAAAAAAGAATTTACAAATTTTAAGAATAATACTTTATTCCTTTATTTTTTTGCTTAAAATAATCAATACAAACTATATTCATTTGCCTTAACAAAATATAACACAATTATCAAATCATACAACTCAAACAATACCTTTTTTTACATATATAATTTCTAATGCACAAGTATTATCAACCCATAAAACATAAACGGATTCATTTCACCAATAAAATCAAATAAATATTAAAAAAACATGTAGACTAATATACATCTTAAACAACTCCAGAAACCATATTAAAAAACATACCAAAGATAGAGTTTGATAATTTGTGCACTGCTCTGTGTACAAAGCTAACAGTTGGATTTTCAGCCATCCAAGAAAGATCCCATTAATTTAGAACCATTAACACTAGTATGGGAGTTTGGGGAGACCACCCACAAAATAGTTTTGACTGAATACGTCCACTTGCTATTGTTGTTCGGTGCACTGTTGGGAGCATGTAATTGAAGTACTGAATAAAGGAGATAGAATTTTGTTGGACATTAGTTCAAAACTTGCCTTCTATTTGATGCTCTTTTGAATTATTTGTCCTTTTAATCTTCAAAGAAAAGAGAGACCCACTTTTAAAAAGTTAAAAAGAAATACTCTTTATCCAAACTTTGTAGAGACTCTTCCTACCAATAAGAAGGAAATTATTACTTTCGGGGAGGCTAAGCAAACAAGAGAGTAAATTTTTACTTAATCAGTAAGGGATGTGACCAGGCACACCCCTCCATCTCCACTTCAGTCTGTCCATCTGTCCATGGTTATATTGCATATATTGCAGTATAAAATTATGAAATGTGATAAAGAGCTACCAGCAAATAAGCGCACTAGGAAATACCAACACATTTTCAAAAAATAATAATAATAATAATACCATATATTAAGCACAAAGGCATTATTATGTGGAACCTACCAGTCTCCAGTACTCCATCGACACACAAGGACAAAATATCAGACGTGCAACCAGGCGCCTAATTTTTCATTTCTTTTGTTAGTTTGAACAGAAGTGTTTTCAGTATAAACACGTCATTTAAAGCAAACAAGGCTACCTAATACCAAATCTTTACCAGAATAATGTGAAACAAAATATCTTATATATTTAGGCAAACTGAGGAATGAAATTAGTTGTTTTAAATTCATAATTGGTCAGTGATTCATGGTGGTTAATGTCTCATTATACACAGATTAGTCTCGTTTTCTCATATTAATGCTATATTTATCATGCTATGTTGTTTAGAAATGCGATAGTTATAAACATATAAATATATAAAATTAAATTATATCTCGACCATGACATTGTCCTAATTTTTCCAGAGTAGTTTTTGTTGGTCTGTTCTGTTAATATCTGTGTCTGTATCATGTCCTTGTCCACAGCTTCTAAAGAGGCTGCGGATACCAATTCCAAGTCGTTGAACATGGCTAAGCTGAGTTAGGTAATATATCATCACAACTTCATCACACCTTTGAAAGTGCCCAGGTAAATTCTTCCTTCCCACAACACATTCTGTCAACCTTTACAAAGTATCTAGTTTTGTCTTTAACCCTCTGAAAATCTCTGGATATGCAATAAAATGAACTCCTGTTATCTGCATATTTTAAATATTTGTACAACAAGAAATACTTCTCTCTCTCCAAATTGAGTCCATCTATTATATAATTCTTGTCATTCTACACATTACTGCTCCTCAAACCCGTTAATGGGATGGAAGGTGGGGGGTAACTAAATGGCAAGCGCCAATGTTTAATTGAGGAAGCCGTGAGTGTTGATTCCTTTTGCTGGGACACTTTTAGGTCCAATAAAGATAAATTTTCTCTCCTGTTTTTCACATTCCTATATTAATATCTTCTTTGTGAATTATATTGTTAATTATGGAATAATTCTATTTTAGATAAATTAGATCAATTATGATCAAATTAGGAGATTCATAGAAATTTCTTCTTCGATATTCTTTCCTTATTAGTGTAGGACATTTGTATATAAATTTGTGTATCATATATTGTTATAGACATGAGAGTGAAATAAGAATTTTTCCTTTTTGCATGGTATCAGAGCCTAAAAGTTTTGAAACCCTAGGCTCCAAATTTTTTCGCCCAGAGTTTCTGTCATAACTCACGGCTGTCACCTTAGAACTGTCCCTCTGAGTTGTTTTTTTCTTCATCACGCATGCCATCATTGTGCTCATCAACTGCTGATCTACATCAAAACCACGCCGCCACAGGAGCATCCACACAGCGCCGCATCAATTTCTTTTCCTGCAGGTGCCACCTTGTTGTTGGTTGTCTCTTCCCTTGCCAACGTCGCCTCCTCATTCCAAGTCTACCCAAAGTGTTGCCAAGCAGATCCAGCCAAAACTCGTCATCATCAAGCTGTATTTGCTCCAGAACTGTCAGGGTTCTTCTCCTCCGCCAAGATCATCAGTCCTTCTCCTTCGTCGGGGTCATCTCCATCTTTCTGACCTGCACCCATGGCTGTCGGCACACTCCATCTTCCCCTCCAGATCCGAACAAACCCGAGCAGATCCGAACAAGACCCAGCTTCAGTCTCCGTTAGAGATTGCTAAGCCTAACGCAGGAGTGCCCTTCCTCTACAAACCTCTGCTACAATAGAAGCTGTCCACACTACACAGGAAAGACTTTCAGATTGAACCGGCCGAGTGTAAGCTGACTCATTTTTTGAACCATTTTTGAAATAATTTGAACATGGCTACTAGTTCTACGGTTACCTCTGATCCCTCTAAGGATGTCTTGAAGGCTGAGCCTCCTATTTTCACCAATTATATTAGTACTCCTCTTTCTACTAAAAAGTTAGATGGAAGCAATTACGATACTTGGGCCTCTGACATTAAGTTATGGCTTACTGGACAAGTTCATGAAGATCACCTTACCAAAAAGGTTGAATCTGTACCTACTAAGGAACAAATCAAATGGAAGAAAATTGATGCCCAACTATGCAGTATTATAAAATCCACTATTCATTCTTCCTTGAAGCAGATATTTTAGGCTCATCCCACTTGCAAATCCGTTTGGACACAAGCCAAGTTCTTTATACTAAGATACTTAGCGACTTTACAAGGTTTGTCATGATCTTATAAGCATTATTGCACCACAGAAGTTTGAGGGTCCTATGTCCGATTACTTAGGCAAGGTTCATGGGGCTTTACACGATTTCAATGAACTACTACCTCCCACAGAGACTCCTGCACAAGAACTAGAGCAACAAAGTACGTTCTTTACGCTATTGGCACTGTATGGTTTGCCTCCAGAGTACTCTACTAATCGCGATCAGATTTGGGTTTCCCCATTGTCCCAACTTTATCCACAGCTTGGTCCACTTTGCTTCGGGTTCCAGCTAAGCAGTCATTAGATTCAGTTACTCTTAATCCTAGCGAAACCACACTCTTGTTTCTCAGAACAGTACTCGTGGTCGCTCTCGAGGAAATAACTCTGGTAAAACCCGTCCTAAGTGTGATCATTGTCATCGCTTGGGACATACTATTAACAAGTGCTAGACTCTACATGGTCAACCCCCATGGACTGCTAACGTGGCATAGACTGTTCCTTCAGATACACTCGAACTCTCAGATCAGCCTTGACCATCTCCAGCCGACTATGAAACTTTTCTAAAATGGTTTGAGCAACGACAGACATCTAACTCCACTGCTTCTGCTATGCACACTAGTAAGTCTATTAGTTGTCTCTCTCAGTCACCATCCCTTGGCCCTTGAGTTCTCGATTCGAGAGCATCAGATCATATTTCTGGTAATAGATCCCTTTTCTCCAACTTTTCTCAGTCTAGTTATTTACCCATTGTTACATTAGCCAATGGTTCTCAAACAAAATCCCATGGAATTGGCACTGCCCATCCCCATCCATCTCTGAAGTTGATTTTGTGCTATATGTTCCTGAGTGTCCCTTTAATTTACTCTCTATTAGTCGTTTGACTCGTTCTCTTGACTGTGTTATTACATTTACTAAAGACTCAATATTTTTGTAGGACCAGAATTCAGGACGGATGATTGGTACCAAATGTGAGTCCTATGGCCTCTACTAGCTCTCCAACCATTCTCAAGTCTATTCTGCCACAACTTCCCCTTCACCATCCAATGCTCAGTTGGGTCATCCTAGCCTTGTTAGATTATAGAAAATGGTGCCAAGTCTTTCCAAATTGACTGATTTACCTTGTGAATCATGTCAATTAGGAAAACACATCCATACCTCATTTCCAAATAGAGTTTGTAATGGAGTCGTGTCTCTATTTGCCTTAGTTCACTCTGATGTTTCCGGCCCTAGTCAAGTTGTGTCTACTTTAGGACCAAATATTTTCGTACTTTTATCAATGATTATTCACATTGTACTTGGATATTTTTAATGCAAAATCGATCTAGATTCTTCTTTATTTTAAAAAATTTCTATCAGGAAATTAAAACTCAATTTGGTGTTTCCATTCGTACTTTGCATAGTGATAATGCTTGTGAATATTTATCTCAACCCTTTCAACAGTTTGTCTTCTCATGGCATTCTCCATCAAACTTCTTGTGCACATACTCCTCAACAAAACAGAGTTGCTGAACGCAAAAATAGACACCTTGTAGAAACTACTCGGACTCTTCTCCTTCATGGGCATGTTCCAGTTTGTTGTTAGGGTGATGCAGTTCTCACTACTTGCTATTTAATTAATCGTATGCCCTCATCTGTACTTAATAACTAGATACCTCACTCTATGTTATTTCCTCATCAAACTCTGCATTCCCTTCCTCCTCGTGTCTTTCAGTTGACTTGCCTTGTTCACAATCTCAACCCTAGTCTTGATAAACTTTCAGCCTAATCCATCAAATGTGTCTTCCTTGGTTACTCTTGGTCTTAGAAGGGATATCGTTGCTTCTCACCTACTCTTCGACGTTACCTTGTCTCATCGGATGTAACATTTTTTGAATCTATTTCTTTCTTTGAGTCATCTCCCTCGACCCTTGAGCCTATATATTAGGTTTTACCTATTTTCCCTCTTCTTTTTCCAGCCACGCCAAAATCTCTCCCCCTCCTCGTATTGACCCTCCTACACCTCCTCCTTGCCCACTCCAAGTCTATCATCGCCGTACAACTCCTACACCTTCTCCTCCTGTTGCTAAGATCATTGCAAACTCTCATCTGGAATCGACTCCATTACCAACTCCGGACCTATCTCCTAAGCCTAATCTTCTCATTGCTCTCAAGAAAGGTATACCATCTACTCGTAACCCCTCTCCTCATTATGTTACATTGAGTTATCACCGTTTGTCTTCTTTGCATTATGCTTGTCTCTCATCCCTTTCTTCTGTGTCTATCCCTAAATCTTCAGGTGAAGCTTTTTCTTATCCTGGGTGGCGACAAGCTATACTAGATGAAATGTGTGCACTTTAAAGCAGTGGTACTTGGGATCTCATTCCTCTACCTCCACACAAGTCGGTTGTGGGCTATTGATGGATTTATACTGTTAAAGTTGGTCCGGATGACAAAATTGATCAACTCAAGGCTTGTCTAGTCGCCAAATGGTACACTCAAATCTTTGGCTTGGACTATGGTGATACTTTTTCTCCTATAGCCAATATAGCCTATGTTCGGCCCTTTCTGTCTATGGCTACTATCCGCCATTAGCCTTTTTATCAGCTAGATATCAAGAATGCCTTCCTCCATGGTGATCTAGCCGAAGAAGTCTATATGGAGCAACCACTTGGGTTTGTTGTTGCTCAGGGGGAGTTTGCTGGCATGGTTTGTCATCTTCATAAGTCGTTATATGGCCATAAACAATCTCTTTAGGCTTGGTTTGGTAGATTCAGCATTGTTGTCCAACAATTTGGTATAATTCAAAATAAACCTGATCACTCTGTGTTCTATCGCCACTCAGCACAATGAGGTATTTACTTAATTGTATATGTGGATGATATTGTTATCATTGGCAATGATCACCATGGCATAATCCAAATAAAACAGCATCTCTGTCATCATTTCCAAACCAAAGACCTTGGTAAACTCCGTTTCTATCAAATCCAAGAAGATACAGGAGATTAGTCGGAAAATTAAACTACCTCACAATAACACGACCAAATATCTCTTTTGCAGTAAGTGTGGTCAATCAATTTTTAAATACACCATGTGAGGATCATTGGAAAGTGGTAATTCGTATTCTAAAGTATATTAAAATAGCTCTTGGTAAAGGCCTCGTTTATAAAGACAAAGGTCACACTCAGATTGTTGGATATTCAAATGCTGATTGAGCAAATTCTCCCATCGATAAAAGATCCACTTCTGGGTATTATATATTCATTGGAGGTAATTTGATATCATGGAAAAGCAAGAAACAAAATGTAGTTGCAAGATCAAGTGCCGAAACAGAATATCGAGCCATGGCCTTAGCCACTTGTGAACTCATCTAGTTGAAACAACTTTTTCAAGAACTTCAATTTGGAGAGCCTATGCAAATAATACTCGTTTGTGATAATTAAGTAGCATTGCATATTGCTTCTAATCCGATGTTCCATGAGAGGACCAAACACATCGAGATAAATTGTCACTTCATCAGAGAGAAGATTCAATCAGGGGACATTACTACTCGATTTGTTAACTCAAATGATCAACTGGCAAATATTCTCACCAAATCCCTAAGAGGTCCTAGAATAAGTTATTTATGTAACAAACTTAGTGCATACGATCTATATGCTCTAGATTGAGGGAGAGTGTTAATTATGGAATGATTCTATTTTAGATAGATTAGATCAATTAAGATCAAATTAGGAGATTCTAATGTGAACCATGGAGCACAAGGTGAATCATCCAATGTTATTATTGGACCAATCACTCGTTCAAGAGCAACACAACTCCAAGAATCTCAAACCTTGCTGGTTTGCATTGAATAAATTGAGTTAGAAACAACAAGAGAAGAATATGAGCCACCTAGTTTAAACACTACAAAGGAGGTGTAATTAATATTATGCAATAATTACAACAATTAATGTTCTTATTGACTAGTTAATGCAACAATTAATGTATTGTATGCTCTTGTTGACAAGTTGGTGGTGTAATTAATACTATGCATTAATTACAGCAATTAATGCCCTTGTTGACTAGTTGATGCTACAATTAACGTATTGCATACTCTTGTTGACAAGTTGGTCCAACATTAATTACAACAATTAAAACTCTTGTCCACTAGCTAGCAATTAATGCTCTATCAACTACTCCTTGTTATTTGCAAAATTGTAATAAATGCTTTGTTATACTTAGTTGTCTTTTGCCCATGTTTAGACTGTAGTTTTTCTCTACATATACCCCTCTTGAGAACTGAATGTACTCAAATTTGGTTGATGAATAAAAGTTGCAATTTACACTTTATTTCTCTCTCTCTCATCTAAACAAGCCCTTTGTTTAGTGGTGAAAACCCAGAATCTTATCACTCATCCTTGAATGTGGCGATTCAAACCTCCAAATTTTACGTGTAGTGAGTAATCTTATCAAGTAAAAACTGGTTGTACACTTTCCACCATTTCTATTCTACTCCATTTCTATTTTGAAGCAATACCCAAATTTGATTTCGTATCAAATTCATAGAGATTTCTTCTTTGATATTCTTTCCTTATTAGTATAGGACCTTTGTATATAAATTTGCGTATCATGTATTGTTATATACATGAGAGAAATAAGAATTTTTCCTTTCTACATATATCATTCTACTGAATATTTACATCAATATCATTATATATCCACAAAGAAAATTTATCAGCAAAGTATAATTTCTTCAGATTTGGCAAGCCAAATGGCCAATACACTTACTCCAACAACTTACTATATCTGAATCTAACTTCTGCAGAACACTTGAAGAAGATAAGCAGCTATTAGTAGACAAAGAAACTCACCAGGAAACTATTTGCATAGTTTTTTCGTATCCACACGCTAGTAAGGGCAAGTGTTACAGGTAATTTAGCAGCAGGATCCACCTCTAATGCCTGATCATAGTATCGCTTGGCAAGATGAAGGTCAAATGGAAGTCCTTGACCATGTTCATGCATGTACCCAGGTTGAACATGGCTTGTGCATTAGACTGGGATTTAGCATGCATGTAAGCTTCTGCAGCACGATCATAGTCTATCTCAGTACCCTGAAGATGAAGCATGAATAAAAGAATGAGAACTATATGAACTTTTATGTGAAACAAAATGAATACAATCTTAACGCCAATATAAAAGGGAATCAGCTCATCAACTTGAATATTTTATTTAGAGCCACATACCCGGCCATAATAATATGCATCCCCAATTAGCAAAGCAGCATGTTCATTACCCTGCTCAGAAGCTTGCCACCACAAAGAATGTGCCCGCTGATGCCTTTCTGCATCAGTGCAGAAGCCTGATTCTCCCATGCACATACTACGTTCCCGATATTTATCAAGAATCCATGCAGCATTACTTTGTGCGACCTCATAGCCTAATTCAGCCATCCTTGAGTATAAGAAGGATGCCTTGCCCACATTACCTTTCAAGTATGACTCTAATGCCCATCGAGATAATGAGCTCCATGGTCCCCGTTCAGCAACTAATTTGTACAACACAGTTGCCTGAAATCAAGGACTCACAATAAACAAATCCATAGATATGCAACATTCTTAATACCATTCATAATCAATTCAAAATGAACAAGAAAGAGTTATAAAAGGAAAAAAAAAAAAAAATTGCTACAGGAGAAAAATAAAGCATTATGATTCAAAGAAAGTCAAATCAGATCCATTTTCTCGACACATAACGTCATATTGATAACTTTCCCTAAGCAAATATGCGTTCCTATTTTCTCTACTTCTTTATGTACTTTCACATGCTATTAGCATCAAAATAAAAGCTTATTTGTGGCCTAGTCACACTTAGCCCACTTCTACGGATTTGTCGGAAAACCAACATTAAGAAAGAAAGAAAGGAAGAGAAAAGAATATTAAAAAAAAATTAAGAAGGACAAAGAATTAGTCAGATAGAAGGCAAAAGGAACTAAGTTGTCAAAGTCTTTTCAGTTGTCCAATGAACAAGATCAAGTGAGGAAATTTATCTTCCGTTCACAATTTAGCATAGATGTCCATGAAGAAAATCAAACAAAGACTATAATAAATATGATCAGCTAGACCATTTGGAGAATGTAATACATAAGGCAGAATGATATTAACCATGCCCCTTTATACAATAATTAGCATTTGGACAGTATTTTAATTGCTTTAATTTCTTTGCATTCACTTGAGCATAAAAAAAAAATTTCATTGCATGGACACACTATTGGGCATATGACTTCATAGATATATATCACAGAAAAATATGCACCCTTTATCATTAGCATTTCTCTAGCCCCCCAGTCTTCATGTGCCAAAGAGAATACAAGATAAAATAAGTAGTCCTTCAATTGAAACTACGTATTAGGGTCGACATTTGATTCCAGAATGGTTGCAGAAATGCAATAGTGGCCCTCAAACACATTACTGATGTTCAATTTGGCCCTCATACTAAAAATTCTTTAAAATAATAATTACAAAAATAACAGAGAAGTCCAGTCCTTACTGGCATGAGCATTCCATTAATGGCTAGTAAGGCTGATGTTATAGCTAACCTATTAACAAAAAAAATGTTCTATCAAGTCCCTTAACTAAATAACTTTTATCAATTATATCCAATTAGCCCTTTTCCAAATCAACGTAGCCACCAAAACGACCAAGATGTCCAGCAAGTTAAAACCACTAGTGACACAACCTCCATGTTGTGGTCGGTTGTCACCAAAGTCAAATCACATCAGGTCACTGTTTCTGATTAAGAATGGAGGAAGGGATTGGGTTTGGGAGGAAGGAAGGAGAGTGGCTTTTGATGAGGGAGGAGATTAGGTTTCTTATAAAAGTGAGAAGGAGAAGGAATTGGAGTAAAGAGTTTTGGTAATGAAGAAGAAGCTTAGGGCAAGATATCATCAAGAAGGAAGAGGTGAAGACAGATTTTTTTAAAGAGGAAGAGAGACTGAGTTCAGTGAAAAGAATTATATAGTCAAGGGCTTAATTGAACATTTATTGTTGAGGGGCCAAAATTGAACACTAACCCTTGAGTTCAGAGGTGATAATTACCATGCCTTTGACAGAGTCTCAGTACCATTAAGAATTGGACTTCATTGAATTTTTGTTACTGGTTGAAGGGCTTAATTGAACATTTTTTAGATTAATGGAAGAAACTGAACATCATGCCGAGTTCAAGAACAATCAATGCATTTCAACCATTCCAAAATACTACTCGGCAATTTTTTTTTTTTTTTTTTTTTTGGAATGTAGCAAAGATTTACAATTTTGTAAACAAACTATTTGAAAAGGGTAAATCAGTCATTTAAGTGCACACGTGCGCGCACACACCCACCCACCCACACACACACACCACACACACACAATCAGAATGCAACACAAATTCTAAGCAAAGCAATGATATAATAGTGGGAAAACCTGGTAACTACAGACCAAAGTTGTCCACCTCATCAATAGGTAAAAGCATCACAAGTAAACAACCCCAAACATGGTCTCATAAACTACCACCCCCCCACCCCCCACAAAAAAAAAAAAAAAAAGAAAGAAAAGAGAACAGAGTCCTGGTTTACCATAAAAAGGTTCTTCTTGAGTCCAACACCTGTATGAAACATCTTGCCGAGCTGATAAAATGCCTTAGGTTGACCTGCATTAAAAGCCTCTATAAAATATTTGCGTGCTAACTGTACATCCCTCTTCACCCCAATGCCTTTGAGATACATGACTCCCAAATTATAATGTCCACCAGCTTCGTCATTCTCAGCAGCTTTCTCAAAGTATTCCTTTGCCTGTATTAAAAAATAATTATCAAATTACACATGCTAGGGTAAAAAATCAGCAGATTACAGGGATAGCAAGTGCACAGGCTAAAGAAAAATTTAATGCCTCACACAGAAAATCTTCCTTCTGGTTAAGGCAATGATGTAGAACAGCGTGAAAGATAGGAGAGAGGAAAAGAAGTTGGGAAGGAAGAAATGGCTACCCTCTCTAGGGATCATCTATGTCCACTAGCAAACACAAATCTTATAAACACATTCAACTTTGATTAAGCCTCAAAGTAAATTGTAAATATATAGTTGAGCAATCTTGATCCTACTAGAACTCTCATCCCCATCTCAAATCCTAAGGATAAATCATAAATGTCAAATAAACCTTATAAAATAAATACTAAGAACTCTTATCTCATCTAAAATCCTAAGATAAATCATAATTATCAAATAAACATTATAGAATAAATCCTAAGATCTTCTGTCAAACAGACAAAATTTTCTAAGCAAAACAAAATTCCAGGACAGAAAATCCCAAAAACAATAAATTAAACTCTTGAAGTTTAGTCTTTCTGTAATCTGCATCAATAAAAATAATGAATTTAAAAGCAATTTCTTCAAAAACAAGCTCTTCACAGGCTAAACTTAATGCAACTGTGATCATTAATAAATAAAGTTAAGATGAAAGCAGCATTTTGTAACCACTACAATGCTTGTACAAGCCAATGCAAGTGCTGACAGGCAGTAAACCAATATCTAGGCCAAGACACACTTGAATGTGCGGTAGATATTGAAGAACTATAGGGAATGTTTAGAAATATATATTTTCATAGTTCTAAAGACATTCTCATCATTAAATCAATTATTTCTAGAAATATAGAATGTAAAATAGCAACTTCAAAATAGTAGAAAATTTACTTCATACATGAAATAATGTAAAAATTAAACACAAATCACTACAAAGGATTTTATATCCAGAAACTATATGATTATGTTAACAAATTGCAGATTCAATTCAAAATACAACAACCATGATTCATCCTTGTATTAATTTACCCCCAGTCCATTAAATAAAATCTTGCCTGAGGATTTGGGAGTGTTTGGCATCACTATAAGCTCACAGCTTTTGGCCTTTAAAATCCCCTTACCCCAACTAAAATCCCTCATACCAAACATCCCAATCCTTTTCAATCCCTCAGCTTTAAGACTCCATCATGCCAAACAGCCCCTTAACCATCACGCATTCAAAGTAAGAACTAGGGAATACCAACAAATTCCAGGTTTCCAATTACTTCAACACAGCTCAAAATAAATTCAGCACAAAATAATGCATATTATTTGATAGACATGAAGATGAAGTTATCTGAAACTTCAAAGACGACATACTTAGGAATTCTAAGTAAGGTTTCTTGGTGGCATCCGTCAAATGTACAAAGTACTTTAACCTCCAAAAGAACGAAGAAGACAGGCACAAATGAAAAGTCTGAGAGGCATGCATCTAATTACCTATTTAGTTCAGGTAATTGCATCCTTTAATCTCCAAAAGCAGAAAAGCCAAAATATGAAATAGATACCTCTAAACATGATGTCAATAAAACTATTGGAAATAGGACCAGGTTTGCAAAATTTAAATTCCATAGATGACAATCTTTTTAATTGCCAACTTCATTTTGTTGTCAATTAAAACAAGCTAAACAGCTAAAACGTCACATTACTGATGTACAGAATATTAAGCAACACCCCATTTTTAAGGTGTGGGAGGTGGCAGATGAAGGCATGCAAGGTACATGTCTAGAAGGCAATCATAAAAATAGTATATATAGTAAGCAATCCACAATGTTGAGCTTTATGATGCTTTAACCGAATTCACTTCGAAGAAAGAATTTACAAACTGAGTCATATTGTTCATACCATAACTAGATACACAAGCTATCCAGGTATATTCTTTTATTAAGAGCAAGTGACATAGTTGATCACTATCTCTTTCGTTTTTTTCCTTTGAATAAATGCCGTGTGCTCTTTAATCACTCCAGTACAAATTCATGTTTGTTTTGGTTCCTTGTTGTCTTCTTCCCAGATGTTGCTGAACTTTAAAACAGCAATTTTTTTAAGTATATAAGAAGCCTTCATGAGTCATCATTCTTTCAACTTCTAAATACTTCCTATTGATTAGAAAGGATGCAGAGCATAAAGAAGCCTTCATGAGTCATCATTCTTTCAACTTCTAAATACTTCCCATTGATTAGAAAGGATGCAGAGCATAAAACCTTGTTAGGGTTCCACACACAAAAAAAAGAGGAAAAAAAATAAATCAAAGGCTTAAATTTTAACCTATTATTTGTCATTGAAGATCTCTTAATGAAGAAAACAGAAGCAGCTTACAACCTCTTGATATTATTTAATGTTACAGTCCCAATAACAGATCACTAATAATATCCTCCTATAATGTAGACTAAGAAAGGCAAATGTAATAGCAACTAGACAAGTAAACTTAACAGAACCAGGAAAGTACAAGGGACTGTTTGGTTCCATAAAACAGCCAATAGACAAAAGCCCAAAATCTCATTCTACCTGACTTTTGAAAAGGTCCAGCAAAAAGGTTATCCTTTTCCATAACCAAATACCCCTGAGAACCTACTACATAGAATCTAAAAGAAGCATCATAACTGCAACAAGCAAACAACCATGCAGAAAGAAGAAAAGTTATCTTACTTTGGTGTAGTTCTTCTTTTCGACTCCATAGCCTTTAACATACAAATAACCTATCCCATTATAGGCTGAATAAAGATGATGCTTGGATGCACGTGAAAGCCACTCAAATGCCTTGGTGTAGTTTCTCTCAACTCCAGCCCCTCTGGCATATATCTCCCAAGCAGTTCCATTGATTTTGGTTCACCCATGTCCACGGCTTTCAAAAACCAAGACAATGCCTTGCCATGATCACGCCTCACACCTCTCAACCCAAAGTAATAAAAGACTCCAATTCTGTACATGGCTCCAGAATTTCCTTTCTGTGCCTGGTATTCCAAGATCTGGAAATCCTCATCCTCCTCCCCTCGTGACTTTCTTAGAATATCTTCGTTCTCCTCTGCTCCACTATGAATCCTAACTGGTTCAAGCACTGGAGAATCCTTTGAAATCAGGAAACTATTCACTGCTATCTCAGCTAATTCAGCATAAAGCTTCACTGCCTTATCATACATCTGCAAGCAATTAAAGCAAACAGCATTTACCAAAACAGGAAAATGGAAAGACATACATTACAAAACAAGAATAACATGCTTAGCAATTCAATCATCAGACATTGATTATGACTGTATAATAGTTAGGTCCAAGACCTAAGAATTGAGATTTCATGTATTGTAAATACAAATCTGTTTTCAACAATAAAACAAAATAAGGCAACATCATAACAAAATAATTTGTCTAAAATACAAGTATAAAGAGAGGAAGCCTACAGAATTTCAACTGTTGAATTTCATTAGCCATAATACCAAAACATAATTCAAAGACTCTCCTAACTCTCACAAAGGGACATCCCTGTGGTTGGTACACCTTTATAACAACTAAAGCTTATTCAACAGTTATTTTTAGTTGCAAATATTTTCCATATCAAAATAACATGCTTGCATCAGCGCATGTCTTTTATTGATAAGGATATGCTTGTTACCATCCAACCAAAAAAAAAAAAAAGGAGCAGAAAGTGACAAAAACTATATCTATCATGCCCATTCCTGTGGCTGTTATATGCTAAGTTATATATTGCACCAGTAACTAGAGAGGCCTTGTAGATCTAGGGTTTCATAAAACAAAGGACTTATATTTACAGGCACTAGCATCAACATACATCACGAAATTTATACAGCAGAACAAATTTTAAAACTATGTTACAAGGAATGTGGACCAATCCAATACACAAACAGGAATTGGAACAAGATGCACTATATGCTTAAGAACTGGTACAAGAGGGGCAGACTTCTCTAGAATCTATTAGAATTTATATGTTAAAGCAATTTTATTTTAGTAGTACATAGAAAAATATACTTTTTCTTCAAAGTAAACATAAAACCAAATTTCCAATAGTAAAGGGGCCCAACCATTGTTACTTTGCACCCAAACTTTCAATCTCTAAGATTTCAGATCATTCTATTTTGACGTTCTTTCTCCTCCTAAGGCAAAATTTTAAGGAAATAGAAGGAAAAAATTTTGGGATCAATCAATACGCCGATTTGGAACCAACATGTACTGTGTTTCCGATTGTGGTTCAACAGATAATTAGCTAGAGTGATTAGTAATTTCTGGTAACAAAGTTTCCGAATAAAGCAATTTCAAGCAAGGTCAATATAGAAGCTTTTCAAGGTCACAGAAACTACAATGCTATTCGACAATTTCAGCTATGGTGGCTTACACCAGACAACGGAAAATTTTCAAGTAATTACTAAGCTTAGGACTTCGCATGCATCAAAGTGACGTACGAAAGCCTTCCTCGGCAACTTCTAGTACTAAACATTGCAACTCATACGTGGAGCAGCAAAGAAATTCGACGAAGTATGAGAGAAAACTCGTGAACTCACCTCTTGGCGAAAATACGCGTAAGCCAAAGCCATCTTCGACTGCATATTACCCCCATCAGCCGCAAAGCAATGGTACATAAAGGCCTTGGCTCTGTTTCGTTCCCTAGTGATCCCTAAATTGTAGAGAAACCCTAGCGCCGATTGCGCATGGGGGTACCCAGCTGCCGCGGCAGCCTCGATCTGGGAAGCGGCGTCATCCATAAGCCTGGGGTCACCGGAACTGACGGCCTCCACCATTTTCGTCACGCCAGAATAGTACTGCGCCTCGACCTCAGTGGCCGGGTCCCCAGTGGCCGAATCCGACTCGAGTACGGGGCGCCAAGAGCCCGGGTCGAGCTCCTCGTCGGTTTTGGCGTCGGAATCGCCAAACTCGTCCCAGTCGGAGCCGCTGGAAACAGACGAGGAGGAATCATCGTCACCGGCGGCGGAAAGGGGGGTGTCGTTGAGGTCGTCTTGGGAAAGAAAAAGGACAAATTGACGGGCGGTGGATGAGACAAAGAGAAGGGAGAACAGCAAGAGAACTGAAAACAACAGGGCGGTGCAACGCCGCATCTCCTCTAACGGTGGTTCCGAGCTCCGGTTCTGCTTTTGGTTAGGCCTGGAGTTGGACTCTGGATCAATAAGAGCACCGGCCCTCGCTCATGTCGTGTTTCACCGGCCACGTCACGCTTGGTTGTCTCATCCATTAGGATATTGCCACGTGTCCATCAATGGCTGCAACTGGTGCTACATGGTGCTTGCGCGGGCAGCGGCAGAGACTGAACCAACACAATCATAAAAATCAATTAAATCCCAATTTGATTTAATTTAACTAAATTTCTTTCGTTTCGCAATTTAATTTAATGTAATTTATAAAAAAACATTTTTACATAATTTAATTTACAATTTAACTATTAAATCAACTATTTAAATCGAAATGCATATTATATATACACAAAATTATATCTTAATTCTAATTAACACTTTGCTGTATTTCCACCCACTTGTCTTCTATTAAAACAGAAGTTCTAGCAGCCTGATTGGTCAGCAATTTCTTATTTTTCTTTGATTTTTTTCTTCGAGTTCTACTTTGCCAATGATTCTTCTTCTTCTTCTTCTTGTTCGATTTTTTTCTTCATTGGTTTTTACTCTACGTCAACCGCTTACCTCTAGGATTGGCAAGTGATTCTTTCTTCAACTTCGATTTTCTTCTTCAATTGCTACTTCACTCACGATTTCTTTTTCTTTTTCTTTTTTGTCTTCGATTAGCCTATGGGAGCCGCTCATCTCTTCTTCCATTATTGCTTGACAATGGATCAAATTATTTTCTTGTTTTAAAAAGTACATGTCTTCAAAGGGGTTCACGTGGACAGAGACTTTATATTACCAACTTAGCAGTATAGTAAAACTGCCATTGTAATCAATGAAGTTATTTCATGTCGGTTGGCATGGCATTGTTAATTTGTGCACTTGCATATAAGAGCTAATCTTTGATGCGAATTTTGGTCAATTTTAAAGCAAGTAACAATAGGGTTCAGCGATATCAATACAGCTTGAACTTGACTTTTAACTAAACTTGTCAATAGAGTGGATTTTAATCCGAATCTAACTCAAATTTAATCCGATTATTTAGAATTTTTAACCGATAAAAGATTCGAATCCGATTATATATATGTGCATACATATAAATTATGTCATACATAGATACTATATTATATATATAATATATATATACACACACAATCATTATTATGTTTATATATAGATGAATTTTAGAACATATAAATAAGATGTACTACAATTTAGTTTATAGAATTAAACAATCTTTTTTAGACAAAATATTTTAAATATAAATAAATATTTATATACTATAATTAATCTTAATATTTTGTTTCCTTACATGATCGAATAACTCATCATTACTTTTAATTATTCAAATTTCCTAATATTAATGTTTTCAAAGCATACTAATTACTTGCTTCATTTATCATATATTTCCCTTTTTTTGTTATTAATTTTTACGTGAATAAATGGGGTAATATTTAATATAATTTTTGCATTAAGAATTTTTTTTATTTAGATTCGGATTATTTTTTTTGGATATCGAATTTTTTTCTAATTCGAATATGGTAATACTAATCACAGATCTTATAAAATCTCGAGTCAAATTCGGATCTAATATATTATTATCGGATTTAGATCTGGATCTGTCATAATTCGATCTGAATCCAATCCATTGACATCCTACTTTTAACCATACCACTCAAATCCTTCGTGCTTTGTTGTGTTACTAGGAAATGGAATATGAGAGAGCATCAATTAAGCTTGGTCTTCCATTTATCAAGAAAAGCAGAGCTTTATCTCTGTCTGCTACGTTTAATCTGCTTTGGAAAACCGTCTTTCCATTTGTTGTTAATTTTTAGTGGATACAGATGCTTCTGGCTGCACTTTGAAAATTTTATATATTTACATGTTGCTAAAGGTGTGTCTTGGTAAATTGGGAAGGACTGGTCCACTAATACGCGGGCATTATGCAGTTCGAGTCACAAATATGGTCTCTGTCAATGACTCAACTTCATGGAAAGGGGGGAGCCAAAGATAATTTTTTTGGCTTAGTAATATATATATAATGACCCTTCCATTTTTTAATTTTATACTTATTGGAGGACTTATATAAATAAATTAGAAATTAATAGATAAAAATTAAAATAAATTTCCAATGATCAAAATATAAATATAAAACTTATATTATAAAAAAAATATAATTTTAAAAAACAATAAATATGCATTTGCATTTTCATGATACAAAATCCATCATTACTTGTTTACTAAACATGTTCACTCTTGTCAAATTTACTCTTTCACTTAGGTTCTTCTATTTAGATCTTTCTCATAATTTAGATATTATTTTTCTCGTTGCTATAATAATTAGATATGTGCATTTGAAAGTGATACAAAATATAATTAAAAATATCTAATTATTTTTATAAATATTAAACAAATTTATATTTTAGTTCCCTAAAAAATTCTAGTTAAGTTTTGTTAATAATTTCTATACTTTAGGGGAAAGGTTGTGGTTATCTAAATCTTTCGGCCCAATATTTATTGAATGCTTGTGCACTAGGGTCTTACATCCAAGGCCATTGTTCATGGGATTGGACAACCACCTTGGGGCAACTTATGTTTGTTGTTCTAAAAGGAAATCCAATAGTGAATAAATTGGGTTTTTATCGCGGAAGTTAAAAGTGTAAAAAAAATTAAAAGTAATAATAAAAATATTGAATTAAATAAATTTATACAATTCACCCAACAATAAATATAAAACAATTTTAATAAAGTAAAAAGAGTAGTAATAGGAGATGCAAACTTTTTTATAGTGGTTCGAATTACTACTCAAATTTATGTCCACTCTCTTGAACTCCAACCGGCCAAAATTCTACTGAATCCCTTGCACTTTACTAAAGTAAGAAATTCTGAGTACAAACAAAGTCCCTTACACTTGGCTGAAGCAAGAAATCCCGATTACAAATTCTTTAATTCGGTGAACTTTAAACACCAATACAAATGGTAATAGAGATTAAGTAGAAATGTAGCAATTCCTCTTAAGTAGGATTAGTTACTACTCATGTATAAAAATAATCTCACTTCAAATAGACACTCTCAAGAATAAAATAATTTGCTCTATGCACTCTTTGATCTAATAATAAACAATGTAGTACAAAGAATTTTAGAGAGAGATTGAGAAAACTTTGAGAGCTTATTCTTGTATACTACTCCTTTCAATCTATGCTCATTTTATAGGCAAAAACACCAAAGAGACGTTGACCTTTGTGGAAGACAAAATTATTTGTCAACAATAACTGAACATTGGCTCATTTCAAAATTTCAAATAAAATGACTTTAAACATTCAAAAAAAATCTTTAAAACTTCTTAAATACTCTGCAATGAGTCTATTTTTAAATGCAAATAGAATCATTGAATTATCATGCGCCGTTTTAGAGGAATGATAAAAAGTTCAATGATATATCAGACTGTAAAATTGCTTTTGACAAAAGTTGTTGACCAAGTTCAAAATTATTTAGAAATTTGAATTTATTGTTAAAAATAACAAATTACATATTTTTGAAAAGCTTATAACGTCTACTTTCATTCAAAATTAAATTTGTATAAATTTGACTTTTATAGTTTGAGATATGATAAAAATATTATGGTATACTTATTTTGTCTGCTGACAGTGTGACTCAATAGAATAGCTCAATTTGAAAAATTATATGTATCAATCTATAATTGTAAAGTATGCATATAATATATGCATTTAAAGCTCGGCACATCTACTTTATAGATAAAATCAATTCAGAAGTTTATTTATATCATAAATTATAGTTTACTATTCAAAACTAATATCATGTGGATTTCAATATTGACTTTTTCAGAAAATAATATATGAAATTGATATAAAAAAACTGCTTTGTTATAGAAAAGTATATGAAAAAAATTATACGTCAAAATAAAAGTATTTGAGTATAGTTTCATATAAAATTAACTTCACTATTTTTGAATTTTTATATAATAGAATATGATCAATTTATTACATATATGTCTAATTTGATAATTTCACTTTGTAGCACATGTAATGTATGTATCTCCAAATAATAAACTCAACAATATAATTTGTCCATATTATCCATTATATAATATATATATATAATAATTTTAATTTATTTTGTAATTATTAAAATAAATATGAAACATTTAGGCTAACAATCTCCTCCTTTTTGGTGATGACAAAACAAATATATAATGCAAGATATCTATTAAGCATATATCATGTAAATTCTCTGCCTTTTTGTCATCATTAAAAAGATAAACTATATAAGCTCTCACTCAATATCGGTATGAAAAATATTTAGAGACTCTTCCTCTTCAAAAATGAATTAATGCAAAAAATATTAATTATATACTTGAGTTTATAAGACTAAGTGGTCTTTTAATAAAACAAATTTGTAAAAATATCCGTTAATTGATATTCGGTATTCACAAATTCTAGTGTTATGTCACATTTTTGAACATGATCTCTCAACAAGTGATGTCTAATATCAATGTGTTTTGTTCTTGAGTGCTGAATGGGATTCTTAAAGATGTTGATGGTACTAGTATTATCACACTTAATAGGAATGTGTTCATAATTAAGTTCAAAGTCTAGTAAAGTGTGTTTCATCCATAAAATTTGTGCACAACAACTTCCAGTGACCACATATTCTGCTTTGACTATAGATAAGGCAACCGAATTTTGTTTGTTACTAGTCTAAGAAACTAAAAATTTTTCAAGAAGATGACAAGTTCCACTAGTATTTTTTCTATCCAATTTACATCCTCCAAAGTCCGCATCTGAATAACTAGTAAATTCAAATGAGGTTTCTCTAGGATAAAATAATCCTACATTTATAGTTCCTTTAAGATACTTAAGAATTTTTTTGACGACATGAAAATGAGATTTTTTTGAACTTACTTGAAATCTAGTATACAAAGAAACACTAAACATGATATCAGGACAGCTAATAGTTAAGTACAATAAAGTACCAATTATACTTCTATATAGTTTGATATTTATAAATTTTTTATTAATATATTCATCAAATTTGATTGATGTACTCATAAAAGTTCTCATTATCTGAAAATTATTCAACCCAAATATTGTTAATAGTTCTTTAGTGTACTTAGCTTAGTTGATTGCAATTCCTTCTTTGAATTATTTTATTTGAAAATCAAGAAAGAAATTCAACTCACCCATCACACTCATTTCAAATTCATTTTGCATATATGAGACAAATTTTTCACATAAAGGTTCATTAGTAGCTCCAAACATAATGTCATCTACATAAATTTGAACAATAAGTAAATCATCATTTCTTTCCTTATAAGTACAGTATTATCTACTTTTCCAATTGAAAATTCATTTTCTGATAAAAATTTTGAAAGCTTTTCATACCATGATCTAGGAGTTTGTTTCAAACCATATAAAATTTTTAAAAGTTTGTAAACATGATCTATATATTTCTCATTTTTAAAACCAGGTGGTTGTTTAATATAAACATTTTCAACAATAAAACTATTTAAAAATGCCCTTTTAATATTTATTTGAAATTCATATGAGATGCAAATACAAGTAATATTCTAACAGTTTCAAGTTTAACTATGGAAGCAAAAGTCCCTCCATAATCTATTCATTCTTCTTGATTGAAACTTTGAGTTACAAGTCTTGTCTTATTTCTAATTATATTACCAGATTCGTCAAGTTTAATTCTAAAAACCCATTTGATTCCAATAACCGTGTGATTATTAGGTCTAGGCACTAATTCCTAAACTTTATTTCTTTCAAATTAATTTAATTATTGTTGCATAGCTAAAATCCAATTTTCATCATTAATAGCATCATTAATAGTTTTGGGTTCAATATGAGAAATAAAGGACAAGCGCTTACAAATATTTTTTAATTGACTTCTAGTCTTTCTACAATCATTAGGATTTCCAATAATTTTTTCTATAGGGTGACTAGATTTATACTTCCAAGTTTAGGCAAATCACTATGTAGAGTTTTATCTAAATTTTCTATACTAGGGAGATTTTCAATTTCTTTTTCTTTATCATTAATATTTAAATTAACTAAATTATTTTCAACATCATCATATATGACTTTATGCAAAAATAGATCAATTTCATCAAATGTAATATGTATAAATTCTTCAACTATATTATATCTTTTATTAAAAACTCTATAAGCTTTACTTGTAGTAGAATAACCCCAAAATATGCCTCCATCCGATTTAGCATCAAATTTACCAAGATTATCTTTAGTGTTTAAAATAAAACATTTACACCCAAACATTTTAAAATAACCAATCTTAGGTTTTCTATCAAACCAAAGCTCAAAAAGAGTCTTCTTAAGAATTGGTCTAATAAAAACTCGATTTAAAATATAACAAGCCGTGTTAATCGTTTCGGCTAAAAAATATTTAAGTAGCTTGTATTCATTAAGTATAGTTCGAGTCATTTATTGTAAAATTCTATTTTTCCTTTCAACAACTCTATTTTGTTGTGGAGTTTTAGGTGTAAAAAAATTATTTTCATACCCATAAGTATTATAAAGATTTTCAAATTCAGGATTTCAAATTCCCCACCATGATCACTCATAATTTTTGAAATCATATAACCTTTTTCATTTTGAACTCTTTTACAAAATTTTAAAAATTGAGAACATGCTTCATTCTTATGTGTCAAAAATAATACCCAAGTAAATCTTGAAAAGTCATCAACATTACGAAAGCATAGAGTTTTTTACTAAAACTAGCAACTTGAGAAGGTTCAAATAAATCTAAATGTAAGAGTTATAAAGGTGTAGATGTAAAAACTACATTTATAGATTTAAAAGAATTTTTTTTTTGTTTTTCCAATTAACAAGGAGTACAAATTTTATCTTTATCAAATTTGAGTTTAGATAAGTTAACAAGTAGTTATTTTTTAAAAAGTTTAGAAATTATATTCATACTACAATGACCTAACCTTCTATAGCATAGCTAAAAAATCATCATATAATGCACTCAAATATTTCACATTTCGTCTAATCAAATTATCAAACTCAATAGTATAGACATTTTCATCTCTCAAAGTAACAAACACTAAAATGTTATTCTTATTAAAAATCTTGTATGCATTATCTTGAAAAATAATTTTATAACATTCATCGCACAATTGACTAATACTAAGCAAATTATGTTTTAAACCATTAACAAATAAAACGTTGTCAATCATGAGGGAGTTAGGGTTATCGATTTCTCCAATACCAATAATCATGCCTTTAGATTATCTCCAAAAGTCAAATACCCTCCATATATTTTCGAAATAAAATTAAATTTTGTGTAATCACCCGTTATATGCCTTAAGCATGCACTATCTAAAAACCATTTATTCTTCTTTATGGTGCTCTTCATACAAATCTCCTACAAAAATAAATTAGGTTTTGATTTTTAGTACCCAAACTTTCTTGAGTCAACAATATTAGTATATGTTCCCTTAGGAACCCAAATGATGCAATGTTATATTTTCCTTTCATTTATAATCATTTGGAACTAAAATATTTTTAGGTCCAACTACCAATTTTCTTTTTGATGAACAATCACATACATAATGTCTATTTCTACCACAATAATAACATGTAATAAATGGACTCCCTTGATGAGAACTTTTTTCAAATAATTTTTGTAAAACTTTTATCCTTGACAAGTTTTGTAACCAATCTGGCTTTATTAAAATCATATATTTGAGTAGCAAGTAATTTATCTAAATTTTCTTTTCCTTAAGTAAATTTAGATAAAACATTTGTAAACTCTTCAACTCTTTTTTTGAATATAAATTTTTTTTATTCTTAGATACAGAAATAAGTTGAGTTTTCAAACTATCATTTTCATTATTCAAACTAACATTTTCATTAGAAATATTTGAAAACTTCTTTTTCAAGTTTTTATATTTCTTTCTAAGATTTGTTTCATTTTGTAATCCATCGTGTGCATACAATACTCATCATAAAATAAATTGAAAGTGTTAGAAGTAGAAGAAGATGAGTTTACTTCATTATCACTTTCTCTAGTAGTCATGAGATATAAGTTAGCAATATTACTTCCCTTGATTCTTTCACCGAATCACTTTTATCACTCATATCCCAAGTGGTAACTTTTATGACTTCTTTTTCCTTCTTCTTCTTTAGAAGTGGACAATTCAATTTTATATGTACACGTTTTTGTTAGTCTCAAGGTTTCATATTTATTTTGATAATGACAAAACAAATTAAAATTATTATATATGTATTTATATAAATGAATAATATGGACAATTTATAATATTAAGTTTATTGTTTAACTACATACATTACATGTATTAGATTGTGAAACTATTAAATTAGACATGTGTGTAATAAATTAATTATATCTTACTATTGAAAAGTCAAAAAAATTATAAAGTCAATTTTATATGAAACTACACTCAAATATTTTATTTTGATATATAATTCATCATATATATTATTTATATCAAAGCAGTGTATTATATCAATCTCATATATTATTTTCTGAAAAGTCATTTTGAAATCTGCACGATATTTGTTTTAATTAGTAAAATATAACTTATAATATAAATAAAA
>CAJVSB020000652.1:0-32502 GCA_911865555.2 Thlaspi arvense | reverse complement strand
TTTTAAGCATGCATTGGATTTTATTATCAGAAGAATCCCTAGTCTTGATCACCAGTGTAGTAGGCTAAGGAAACAACATCCAACAGAAGCATTACCCTAGAAGGGGACTAATCAAGCTTTCCCAGCAACCTATAGGAAAACCTTTCTTGTTAACTAAATCATCACTGGCTTCAAGCTATCCAAGCGTTGAATTCAAATTTTAGAGCTAACTACGCTAAAAGTTTTGGACCGAAAAGACGTTTAAAATCCAAAGCCCATGTGCGTAAGTTTAATATTCATCTTAAGATCTATCCTTGTGAGAGACTTCAAAGTCTTTGCTATCTTGACTTTTCAGCTTCTACATAAATTTTTAGGCATTAAAAAAGCCTACAATACTTCAAATGAGAATTTTACAACCCAAACAACCAAGGGGCTGTTAGGTATCCGAAAAGGCTACCTTTCCCAACGCTTTTAGAATTATCCCCTAGAGTTTTTTCCCAAGTAAAGAAACAACTTACTCCATTTGATTGGCGGACCAAAAAGAAAAATGAAATGAAAAATTTAATGAAAAGTTCCAAATAACTGCTGATGCCAGCCAATCTCGTAGGAAAAATTTCTGATTTCCGTACAATATAGTCCGAGGATTTAAGAAGGGCCGGAAATGGTTTAGTATCGAGATGCCAATTCCTTGGTCAGAAAAAGCAAAACCCTAGCAAGTGGATCTTCTGCCCCTTCCTTTTCTGCTGTGGTTGGATACTTCCAGTCTTGGTTGTCACGCCCCAACCCGGGTACGTGACCGGCACTAGGGTCCACTAGCCCTAGTAAGCCTCGAAACAACTAATATAACAACTCAATACTATATAAACCACGGTACGCTGTCCTCATACACGAATACCAAGATCTGTCTGAGAGTTCAAAAGAGCTACTCTAAAAAACAAGGAATTAATACAAAAGAAATATGCCCATACATCGATAAAGCTGCCACTGCCTAACTCCGACTCTGGCGCACTAACCGAGACAGGAACAACAATTCAGAACTGAAAAATTAAAACTGTAAGTCGCGAGACTTAGTGAGTACAGACGATACCTAGACTATACATGCTAGAGTATGCAACGTGTCTCAAACAAATATCACATATACAAAAAAATCCCAGTGAGCAGTAATATGTAAATAAACATGCAAAGTATCACTGTAACCAACCCATCACATCACATCCACTGGGCCAGAATACTCCCCGCACGCTACAGCAGTACACCGCACGCCAGGCGAGTTCTCGGTATCCCAAAAATCGTCCTGACATGGAAACCAAGGCACTCCCCGTACGCTACGGCCCACCGTCCGTCGGCTGAGCCTGCCATCCCAGACACGTCATCAATATGCACATCATACTCGCAGCCCCTGCTGCCTCAACAAGGACTCAGGCCGACTCACCATTGGACACTATGGGTCACCGTACGTCCAGCCGAGCTCCTTCCGTCCAAATCACATCACGTGGTACCATCATCACACATCGGTCACAAACAGGTATACAAAAGCACATACGGTTCATATTCCAAATCTCATAACAACATATCAATACAGCTCACTGATAGTACACAAGGACACATACACAGTCCAGATACAGTTAAGAAGTCACATAATCATCATGCCAATAAAACAGTATGGAAACACAAGTATAGAAAAGGTATCGTCACTCACAGTATAAAAATCGAGTCAAGAAAGAAGTCCCAATCACCCTCACCGTCTCGCCGATCCGGGTGTACCTCCCTGAGACGTATCTGAAAAACAAAACCACACAGAAACATAACCAACCTCAAACTCGGTACAAGAAACAGGCCCCGTAGCCTCAAACCGGCTCAAAACCAAAATCGACACTCTGGCACGCGTCTCGAGACATCGAGACTGGCCACCGAAATCTACGTGACTCTCAACACACAATAAACCAGCTCAAAACCCTCAATCAAAACAGAACTACTCTCCACAGTCTGCCAAACACAGCGAACCAGCCTCTAAAGACCCTCAAACTGGCCTAGCTGGCCTAAAACTATCTCAAACTCAACTCAAACGGGCACGAAACCCTCGAAAATGGATTCAGAGGCCCCAAAAACCCTAGGAACCAATATGAAACCGTCCAAGAACTCAAACCCTAATCATCAGCCAAAACGAGGTCGATTCACCTCAAACCGGTCACCCAAAATTTCCCGAACCCACTTGGTTTGATAGGTTTCATCCCCCCGAATCCAGAACCAGTCAAAAAACCAAATCCAAGTTGATCTGGCCACTGAACCGGCCGGTCCAACCCTCTGGCCGGTTCAGTCAAAACCCTTTTTTTTTTTATAGGTCGGCTCGGCTCTGCGCGGCTCGGGCCCGCCTGGGCCGGCCCAAACTCTTTTCCTTCTTTTTTTTTTTTTTTTTTTTGCTTGGCCCGCGGTTCAAGCCCGCGGGCCGCCTAGCTCACTGGGCTGGCCCAACACACGGACCCGACCCTTCCAGGTCCGTCTCTCTCACCCGGCAAACCCGGGTCTCTGACCCAGGTGCCTGTAACACCCCCGACACCCTGGAAAAAAACCAGGAAACCAGCCGGGAAGAAGGCTTACCTCAGTTCGCCGACCACCCTAAAAAGCCGCACGAGCCCCGGCGAGCCAACCAGCAGCCTTCAACGCCCGAAAAGCTGCCCAAAAGGCCCGAAAAGCTCGGCCTCCCTCCGTGTTCTCCGTCGGCAAAAGCTCGAAGAATCCCCTCTCCTCTCACTCGTCTTCAACGATTGAGTGAGGGGTTCAACCAAAGCTTCAAATACCAATGCCCAGAAGCAAAAACACGCAAACATCATTGCCCCAAAACCTGCAAATTCGGCGGAGGAATCATTGGAACGCAGTTCCTGTTAGACTTCCGAAAATTTTGCAGATCAGTCCCTGGACTTCATGCTAAACACAGATCAGTCCCTGTATTTTCACTCTAACCCCCAGATGTTTTAATTTCTATAACTTAGTCCCTGAACTAATACAAATTGCTAAGTTCGGGTCATGACATTCTTCCCCCCTAAAAAGAAATTCATCCTCGAATTTAAAATAAAGGAAAAGATCACGTACCAAAAAGGTGAGGGTACCTCCTGTGCATGATTTCCTCTTACTCCCAGGTAGCTTCCTCCATATCTGGGCTTCTCCAAAGCACTTTAACTGAGGATACATCCTTCGATCGAAGCGCTTGATCTGACGATCTAAAATGGCTACCGGCTCCTCCTCGTAAGACAAATCTGGTCCAGCTAGATATCCTGTGAAAAAATCACATGTGACGGGTCCGACACGTACTTTCTTTCTCAGCATAGAAATGTAGAATACGGAATGCACCATCGACAACTCTGGAGGAAGAGCCACTCGATATGCTACAGCTCCAACTCGATCTAGAATCTCATACGGGTCGATGTAACGGGGGCTAAGCTTGCCTCTTTTACCAAATCTAACCACGCCTTTCATCGGGGAAACCTTCAGGAAGACGTGATCTCCAACAGCAAACTCCAATGGGTGACGTCGATGGTCTACATAAGCCTTCTGTCTGCTCTGAGCTGCAGACAGTCTATCTCTGATCAGCCGCAACCTATCCTCTGCATCTCGGACCAAGTCCGGTCCTAATAAGCTCAACTCCCCAGCCTCACACCATCTAATCGGAGATCTGCATCGCCTGCCGTATAAAGCCTCAAACGGCACCATCTGTATACTGGACTGATAGCTATTATTATACACAAACTCGACCAAGGGAAGGTACTGACTCCACCCACCTCCAAAATCCATAACACAAGCTCGCAGCATGTCCTCCAAGATCTATATCGTCCTCTCTGACTGTCCATTAGTCTGCGGATGAAATGTCGTACTCACGTCCAATCGAGTCCCCAAAGCCTCCTAAAATGCCCTCCAAAACCGGGAAGTAAACTGGGATCCTCTGTCAGATATAATAGACAAAGGCACTCCATGTAGTCTCACAATCTCATCCACATAAAGCTGAGCATACTGCGTCGCACTATAGCTAGTCTTAACCGGAAGGAAGTGCGCGGTCTTGGTCAGTCGATCAACGATAACCCATACAGAATCATACCCTCAAGAAGTACAGGGCAGTCATGTCACGAAATCCATGGCGATGCCCTCCCACTTCCACTCTGGTATCTGTATCTGCTGATGTAGCCCCGCTGGTCTCTGGTGCTCGGCTTAACCTGCTGACAGGTTAGGCATCTCGAAACGAAGTCAGCTACATCCCTCTTCATCCCTTCCCACCAATAGAATTGTCTCAAATCCTGATACATCTTGGTGGCACCAGGATGGATAGTGTATCTAGAACTGTGTGCCTCTGACAAAATCGTCCGTCGTAAGTCGCCCACATCAGGCACACATAATCGGCCCCCACATCGAAGCATCCCCTCAGCGTCTACCTGGAACTCCGTACTCTTACCCTCTCGAACCTCCTCTTTCAGCTCGCATAGTCTAGTATCCTTATCCTGGTCCTCCCCGATCCTGTCGATCAAGGACGGCTGTACATGAAACTGTGCCAACATCCGCCTGGTATCCTCTATCTCTAGCTGTATCCTGTCGCTCTGTAAGCTATGCAGTGCCGCTATCAGAGGTCGTCTCATCGGAGTAATGTGAGCCAAGCTCCCCATGGACTTCCTACTCAAAGCATCAGCTACACGTTCGCCTTCTTCGGGTGGTACAAAATCGTACAATCATAGTCCTTAAGGAACTCCATCCACCTCCGCTGTCTGAGGTTCAGATCCTTCTGATCAAATATGTACTTTAAACTCTTATGATCCGTATATACCTCACACGGCTCACCATATAAGTAATGCCTTTAGATCTTAAGCGCAAAAACCACTACCGCAAGCTCCAAATCGTGGGCAGGGTAGTTCTGCTCATGCCTCTTAAGCTGTCGAGAGGCATAAGCAATCACTCGTCCGTGCTGCATCAAAACACATCCCAATCCGATTCGGGAGGCATCACAGTAAACAGAAAATCCGCCCGTCCCTACGGGCAAAGCTAGTACGGATGCAGTGGTCAAACAATCCTTGAGCTTCTGAAAGCTCTCCTCGCATGCATCGGACCACTAGAACTTGACCCCTTTCTGGGTCAATCTAGTCAACGGAGTGACTAACCTCGAGAAATCCTGTACGAATCGTCGGTAATAGCCAGCTAGACCCAAGAAGCTACGAATCTCCGTGACAGATGACGGTCTCGGCCATCGCTGGATAGCCTCAATCTTGTGGGAATCAACTGTAATCCCATCTCTAGACACGATATGCCCCAAAAACGCTACACTGTCACGCCAAAAATCACACTTCGAGAACTTAGCATATAACTGATGGTCCCTCAAAGTCTGCAACACCTCTCGTAAGTGCGTCTATGCTCGTCCTCACTCATCGAATATACCAAAATATCGTCAATGAAGACAATCACGAATCTATCCAAAAAGGCTCGAAACACCCTGTTCATCAGGTCCATAAAGCTGCAGGGGCATTCGTCAGCCCAAAAGACATAACCAAGAACTCATAATGCCCATACCGGGTCCTAAAAGCAGTCTTGGGAATGTCCTCCCGTCGAATCCTCAGCTGATGGTACCCGGATCGCAGATCTATCTTCGAAAAGTGACTAGCTCCACTCAACTGATCAAACAGATCGTCAATTCTCGGTAACGGGTACCGGTTACGCACCGTAATCTTATTAAGCTGCCGATAGTTGATACAAAGCCTTAGAGAGCCATCATTCTTCCTAACAAACAAAACTGGTGCTCCCCAATGAGAAGTACCCGGCCTGATGAAACCCCTGTCCAAAAGGTCCTGGAGCTGCTCCTTAAGCTTTCTGAGCTCTACTGGAGCCATACGATATGGAGGTATAGAAATCGGCTGAGTGCCAGGCAACAAGTCAATACAAAACTCTACCTCCCTATCCGGTGGGAGACCTGTCAACTCCTCTGGAAAAACATCCGCAAACTCTCTCACAACCGGCACGTGCTCCAACTGCGGCTCCTTCATCCGCGTATCCACCACTGTCGCCAAAAACCCCTGACATCCCTGTCGAAGCAATCGTTGAACTCTTAAGTACGAGATAACAGGAGCTGGAGTCAAAAAGTAATCCCCCTAGTAAATGCACGGTGACTCACCCGGTGCCTCAAAGCGCACTATCTTGTAGTGACAGTCTAACATGGCATAACACGACGCCAACCAATCCATACCGAGGATCACGTCAAACTCCAACATAGTGAGGAGAATCAAACTCACTACAGACTCTCTGCCGGCTATACTAATCGGGCAAGCCTTGAAAACTCGCGTCACCAGAACGGACTCCCCAATCAGGGTCGCTACAGAAAACGAACTCTCTAGAAGGTCTGGCTGCCTACCAAGCCGTGTCGAAAAACTCTCAGACACATAAGAATACGTGGATCCCGAGTCAAACCACACGTATGCATCCAAAGAGCACACAAAAATCATACCAGTGATCACCGCGTTAGACGCTTGAGCGTCCTGACGTGTCAATGCATATACCCGTGCCTGTCCTCGGCCTCGACCTCTGCCCCTGCCCCCGGTCCCACGACCTCGGGAACCCGATGACTCCGCCCCAGAATGACCCTGAGCTGGCTGTACGACTCCCGCAGCCAACACGGCCTCAGAAGAAATAGGACAATCCCTGAACAAATGTCATGATCGTCCGCAACGAAAACAAGTCCCTGACGTCTGGGCGTCCCGTGGGGAATGGCAGTCCCCAGCCATATGGCTCTGCTAGCCACATCTGAAACAAGCTCCGGTACCTCGGGCAGTATCCTGTGAGCGCGGGCAGTCTCTGCTCACATGGCCCTGTTGGCCACAACTATAACAAGTAACAGATGGACTGCGTGCTGAACTACGACCACCTGATGCAGCGGTACTGGCTGAAGACTGCCGGTTGGAAGAACCCCTATGCCCATGTCGTCGATGTCCTCGAGATGATGATCCTCTCCGAGAACTGCTACCGCCAAAAGACCCCTCCGTCCTAGCCCTCTTAGCTGAATCCTCGCGAATATGTCCGGCTACCGCCCTCCCCTCCAGGGCAAGTGCACACTCAACCGCACGAGCATAACTAATCATCCCTATATGGGATCCCATGGAGCTGAATAGTGAATCAGACAACCCTCTAATAAACCTCGTAGCTCGTGCTCTGTCATCAGCAACGTGAAAGGTAGCATACCGAGATAGACGAGTAAACTGCTCCTCGTACTCTGCCACGGACATCCCCGGCCTCTGCACCAATCTCTCAAACTCAGAGGTCAAATCTGCCACCCTGCTGCTAGACATAAATTGCTCAAGGAACTCCCTCCGGAACTCCACCCAAGTCAAGGGGGCAGCACCTGTCGGTCTCATCTCTATCAATCGATCGTACCACGATCGAGCTACACCCCTGAGACGAAAAACTGTCAACTGCACTTGCTTCGCCTCGGTACACTGCAAAATCTAAAACAAATCGTCCAACTAATGCAAGAACTCATGCAGGTCCTCCTGTGTCCCGACTCCTGTAAAGGTGGGAGGATCCATCTTAAGGAAGTCTCTGAAATAACCGTCAAACCCTGTCTGCTGCACTACTGGGGCTGTGGTCGCGGATACGGTCAGGGTCCCTACTGGTGTACTAACTGGAGCTGGCTCCTCTGGCACTACTCTCCTTGGGGCAGTCGTAGTACTCGGCTGTCCTCCGCCTGATATCTGCTGCCTTCTCTCACCCGTACTACCCCCAGCAATATCTGCTACTGCTCTCCGCAACTCCCAAACCTCAGCCACGAGTCCAGTCAATAAGTCTGCTGGAACTGTCACACTCGGTCCCGTAGCTGAATCTCAAGCCTGTCTAACAATCCTCCTACGACCTCTCCCTCGTCCTCTCCCACTAATCGGGGGTGGGGCCGACCCACCTGCGGCCTCCCTCGAAACCCCGGCATCAGTAGCCTCGCGAGAATCCATGGGCATCCCGTCCATCACCACAGGTACGTCCCTCAGCGAGTCCATCTACACACAACAGACGAGGATTAGAGAGATTATCAAGGATTCGGGCACATAAAGGAATTGAAAAGCCAATATCAAACACACCCTAAAAGGTCTTCGGCGGTCCTTCTATTATGAAAGTGGGGCCCTCACCCTCATAATAAAAGCACTACCGAAGAACCCCGCTCTCTATTACTCTCAGAAAACCTATAGCTCTGATACCACTCTGTCACGCCCCGACCCGGGCACGTGATCGGCACTAGGGTCCACTAGCCCTAGTAAGCCTCGAAACAACTAATATAACAACTCAATACTATATAAACCACGGTGCGCTGTCCTCATACACGAATACCAAGATCTGTCTGAGAGTTCAAAAGAGCTACTCTAAAATACAAGGAATTAATACAAAAGGAAATATGCCCATACATCGATAAAGTTGCCACTGCCTAACTCCAACTCTGGTGCGCTAACCGAGACAGGAACAGCAAGTCAGATCTGAAAAATTAAAACTGTAAGTCGCGAGACTTAGTGAGTACAGACGATACCTAGACTATATATGCTAGAGTATGCAACGTGTCTCAAACAAATATCACATATACACAAGTAATCCCAGTGAGCAGTAATATGTAAATAAACATGCAAAGTATCACTGTAACCAACCCATTACATCACATCCACTGGGCCAGAATACTCCCTGCACGCTACGGCAGCACACCGCACGCCGGGTGAGTCCTTGGTATCCCAAAAATCGTCCTGACACGGAAACCAAGGCACTCCCCATACGCTACGGCCCACCGTCCGTCAGCTAAGCCTGCCATCCCAGACACGTCATCAATAAGCACATCATACTCGCAGCCCCTGTTGCCTCAACAAGGACTCAGGCCGACTCACCACTGGACACTACGGGTCACCGTACGTCCAGCCGAGCTCCTTCCGTCCAAATCACATCACGTGGTACCATCATCACACATCGGTCACAAACAGGTATACAAAAGCACATACGGTTCATATTCCAAATCTCATAACAACATATCAATACAGCTCACTGATAGTACACAAGGACACATACACAGTCCAGATACAGTTAAGAAGTCACATAATCATCATGCCAATAAAACAGTATGAAAACACAAGTATAGAAAAGGTATCGTCACTCACAGTATAAAAATCGAGTCAAGAAAGAAGTCCCAATCACCCTCACCCGTCTCGCCGATCCGGGTGTACCTCCTGAGACGTATCTGAAAAACAAAACCACACAGAAACATAACCAACCTCAAACTCGGTACAAGAAACAGGCCCCGTAGCCTCAAACCGGCTCAAAACCAAAATCGACACTCTGGCACGCGTCTCGAGACATCGAGACTGGCCACCGAAATCTACGTGACTCTCAACACACAATAAACCAGCTCAAAACCCTCAATCAAAACAGAACTACTCTCCACAGTCTGCCAAACACAGCGAACCAGCCTCTAAAGACCCCCAAACCGGCCTAGCTAGCCTAAAACTACCTCAAGCTCAACTCAAACGGGCACGAAACCCTCGAAAATGGATTCAGAGGCCCCAAAAACCCTAGGAACCAATATGAACTGTCCAAGAACTCAAACCCTAATCATCAGCACGTAAAACGAGGTCAATTCACCTCAAACCGGTCACCCAAAATTTCCCGAACCCACTTGGTTTGATAGGTTTCATCCCCCCAAATCCAGAACCAGTCAAAAAACCAAATTCCAAGTTGATTTGGCCACTGAACCGGCCGGTCAACCCTCTGGCCGGTTCAGTCAAAACCCTTTTTTTTTTTTTTTTAGGTCGGCTCGGGCCCGCCTGGGCCGGCCCAAACTCTTTTCCTTCTTTTTTTTTTTTTTTGCTTGGCCCGCTGTTCAAGCCCGCGGGCCGCCTAGCCCACTGGGCTGGCCCAACACACAGACCCGAACCCGGACCCTTTCGGGTCCGTCTCTCTCACCCGGCAACCCGAGTCTCTGACCCGGGTGCCTGTAACACCCCCGACACCCCGGAAAAACCAGGAAAGCAACTAGGAAGAGGGCTTCCCTCAGTCCGCCGACCACCCTGAAAGCTGCACGAGCCCCGGCGAGCTAACTAGCAGCCTTCAACGCCCGAAAAGCTGCCCAAAAAGCTCGGCCTCCCTCCGTGTTCTCCGTCGGCAAAAGCTTGAAGAATCCCCTCTCCTCTTCGCTCGTCTTCAACGATTGAGTGAGGGGTTCAACCAAAGCTTCAAATACCAACGCCCAGAAGCAAAAACACGCAAACATCATTGCCCCAAAACCTGCAAATCCGGCGGAGGAATCATTGGAACGCAGTTCCTGTCAGACTTCCGAAAATTTTGCAGATCAGTCCCTGGACTTCATGCTAAACACAGATCAATCCCTGAGTATTTTCACTCCAGCCCCAAGACGTTTTAATTTCTATAACTTAGTCCCTGAACTAATACAAATTGCTAAGTTCGGGTCATGACATTGGTAGAGTAGGAAACCAGGAAAAACGTTCGAAGAACCTAAATTCAAATCAATTAATATTTGAGGTATTACGAGAAAGATGGATTAATTCTGTACTTCATCAGATGCACCCCTTCTGATCAAAAAAGGAGGATGAGGAGGAAAGGAGAGTCAGCGAACCTGCTTGTGACATTTTAGAATATCAAGGCTGTTAGAGCAAGACGGAATTATACTTGTGAACTTTATACTGATTTTTTCTCTTTTGTTTCTAGACATCACGAAAAACAAGGGTTTTTGTTTTTCCCCCCGGGAGGAAGAAGCTCTAATCTCCACATATTTATTCATGATTTTACTTCATTCGGTATAACCAAGGGACCCCTTGGACTCCAGAAAACCTCGTAAAAGCTATACAGGTCAAGTTGGCTTCTTCACCCACAGAAGCAACAAATGCGTTAATTTTCTAAACCCAAGAAACAAAAAAATAGACTGCATTCAAGATCACAGGTGGAGAAACCAAAACCAGCTTTACAAGACAAGGTTCTTCAGTCTTATAAGGCAGCAAAAAGCTCAAGTGACAAACTCCAGAAAGAATTTTTAGCACTTGAGGAGCCCAAGCTTCTCCAGTGCCGCCCGGACATCATCACTACTGCATTCTTCAGTTACAGGGGCAACGGTGGGGCTATCCAGGGAGAGAACGTCAGAGAGGGGGTAGCTTCTATTGGCATGAAGTTGACTGCTTCCAGTACTAACACCCTTCAGTATTACAGACTTGTGTACGCCGCCGAGCAGCCCTTCATAATCAGTGTCCCCACTTTCACCAACAAAAACCACCACTTTTGACAAGTCCATGCCCCATCGGAGATAGAGATACCTGTATAGAAGCGGTTCTCTCATAAAATTTCATAGAAGATCAAGATGTATCTAGTAATCAAAATAAGTGCCTGGGAAACATTTCAAGAAGACAAATTTTTTTTTTTTTCATTTCTTTCTCTTTTCTGCCTAATTGGCACACATCAGAGACTTTTAGGGTTAGAAGCAAGACATAAGAAGAAAAACATCAATTTTGCAAGTTCAACTCGAACTAACACATGCAGATTCTGACAAAAAAGGAAAAAACACATCCACTAATTCTCAGAAATTGAAGTCAAGGTTCTTGCAGTAGAACATGTTACTTTCAGGTGAAATTATTCTTGAATTTGATTATAGAACACTGAAGCTTGCAAATGGTACTGTCAACTTATCACCATAACCAATACGATGTCATAATGATTACATTTTTTTTTTTTTTTGGGGGAGGGGGGGGGGGAGGGGGAGGTTATTGCATAATAGTAAAATATCAACTAGAATCCCCGTGACATAACAGAAAAAGAATCTTACGCTAGCAGCATAAATGCAACTTAAAACTATACCTTAGGGCTTGAGAGCGAGAAGCCAGTACTGGAATCACATTAATCTTATTCCCATTTTGACAATAAATAATATGGCAACGAAGAGCCTGAATTCGCATTAACTTCCGGATTTCCTTAACAGGAGTAACCTGTGAAGACAAACAATAATTAGATGAAAAAGATCAGAGGTTGCAAAGCAAGAACCCAGGGGCCTCACTGAACAGAGCAGACATGTATATCCAACTATGGCCCAGCTCATTACCCATAAGCCAAGGGAGAGAATATGAATCATTTTGTAAACAGGAGGGATGAGCAGGATTGTAACCAAGATTAGCCAAGTGGAAACTAAGTAAATTTACCTTCCCTGGATTTCGCACTTTAAAGGCATAACAGTAATTTGTAGATATCTTCTCATCTTCAGTAACAATCTGCTCCTCCTTTTCACTCTTCCTATCAACAAGAGATCCTGCCCAACGAACCAAAGTCTTCCTCAACCCTTCCCCGCCCCAACGGTATTCAATATGAGAGTGATAATACAAGTCAACAACAAAGGGGTTCTCCTCTGAAGTAGGAGATGAATAGTAGAGGTCACCACCGCTATTGCAAATAAAAGCATCAAAATCAGTAGGGCTTATCCCACTTGAGACAAGGAAAGCTTGTATTTCTGACAAAGTAAACGATGTTGCCAATATAAACCCTACAGAGCCTTCACTCCTTTCCTTTTCCATGGCATCAAATATTTTTCCAGCACTCTCAAAGATGTCTGATATAGAATCAGAATCCAAAGCAATGACAATAATATGCTTCCTCCTCCTTAACGTGGGGAACTTACCAGCATTGCTATTCTGGTCTCCTTTCTCTGTATGCCCAACTTTTTGAGTGCCCTTCAGGACACCCTTGGACCATGCCAAAACAGCATTCTCCAACTTACTCTTGCGATCTTCAGAGTCCAAAGAACTATCAGTATACCCACTGCTTTCATTCCTTTCTCCATCCAGTGAAAACTTTAATTCAAAGATATATCCTGTATGTCTCTCAAAGAATCACTTGGTGAATCTGATTCTGAATTATCATCCCCATCATCACTTCTCTGCCACCCAGGCTGCCTTGGTTTGCAACTGGCTATTCGGGTTAGGTATGTTCTACAATGTTCTGGCCATGAGAAAAGGTGAATATTTTTCAGCCCATTCTGCCGGCACTTTGCCCAAAGCTGCTTATCTGCAACCAGCTTTAAAAGAGCACCAGCAATAGACTGTTGATCATGGGGATCAACAAGGAGACCATTGTCAAGCACCTGCATCACATATCAAATAAGTCAGACTAAAATAATTTTACCCATCATTGTTAGAGCATAAATCCTTTAAGTCAACTAAATGAAAGTGAATACCCGATGTATGTCAACAGGGCCTCCATTTTTTGTGGCAACAATTGGTAAACCATGAGCTGCAGCCTGTTTGATCAAGAATATATACCAGTTCATAGTCCAGTACCAGTAAAGGGAAAGGACTTGTAGGTACAAAGTTTACCTCAATTAGAGTAAGCCCAAATGGCTCAATAAAAGCTGGATTAATGAAGACACCCTGCCAAAATATGATACCAGAATGAGATATGATGTTAGTCTATGAGAGAGTGTAGCACGTTTGTGTATGTATGTGAGAGGACAAGGAGAAAGAGATGCTATATTCCAAAGAAACTCCAGTGCATCAGTTTATTGCAATATTTTAGTCCAATAAAAATTACCTTAGATCAACCTACATAAACAAAATCTATTAGACTGCCTCCACCTACAAAGATCAGCCTCCTTAGCCTTTTTGTTGACTCAACTCCTTGTAAAAAGAAAAAAAAATCCAAGTACCTCAACTAATCCCTCATAAAAAATTAAGAAACGAGGTTCCTCATTCCTTTTCAAGGGTTTCACACACTTTAAAATAAAAATCTAGATCTGTTCATGATTAATGACTTACCTAAACTAGAAAAGAAAAAAATGTCGAAAATACTCGAGCTTAGTCATAAAAGTCATAAAAAAAGTTTTTCAGAGGGCTGTACACAAAATATTGAAGGGGTTAAAGTAAAAGCTCAAAATATTGACATTCAGGAAGTCAATGATTAATTTTTCCCAGGACGATATTCAACTACAAAAATGTTATGGTTATCCAAGGATGCCATCAGAAAATCAAACAGCACACTGTATATGATGAATGGTAATGAAAATGAGTAGCCACTTGATAACTCCTGGAAAAATTAATAGCTATAACTGATACAATATATCTGTTTAATGGATGCAAGCATTGCGAACTTGCATGAACTGGTGTTCTAGTGTACCACACAAGGAATAGATGTGTGTAATGACTCTGTGAATATCAGTATATCACAACTAAAATGTTTAGCCAGCAACAACATACAACCAGTACAAATAGCACCTTTGTCTTTGCTGCTAGACGGTAAATGTCAGGAACATCAGACTGCTTGTGGTGTTTAGGATATGCCACTTGACCGTAGAGATCATACTTATCAATAAGCTTGAGTATTGAGAGAAGGACAGAAGCATTAGTGCCTGACATTTCATCAACATCATCCCGGTTACCCATTATCAATGTCTGCAAAATACAGGGGCTCAAAAGTTAAAAAGCAAATTTGGCAGCTTTAACAGCCAATTGCTTATTGAACAAGAAATTTTATGGGCTTAGAAATATCCTAATATACCAGATTAGCCAGCTCTCTCAGCGGACGGCATTCGCCAAATGCTTTTACCAAAGTCGTAAGATTCTTTTTGGGGTCTGGCCTAGCTAAGGCAAGTATCATAGGCTTGCGTGGATTACTAAAAAACCGCATTATCTGCATATTATTACATAAAATAGATGTTCAAATCATAATAAATTTGAGGGTTTGAGAAATCAACTGAAAAACTCTTACATGGAAAAAACCACAGTTGCAAATTAGTAATAAAACTAGGAAAACATTAAATCAAATAAATCTGAAATTATTGGAACCTCGAACCAAATTGGTGGGTCTGGAGAAGTCGGCTGATCTTCACTCCCTTCAGTTTCGCCGTCCATATCACCCTCATGTGGAACAATGTGATGAAATTCCATCCCGGGTGGAATTACCTGCGGAAAGATGGTATATTACAAATTGTACCCCTTCTAACAAGATCGTTACAAGAATAACCCAGCAAAAGATGGCATGGTAACAAGGATAGAGATGAAAATTAGGCAAAAACTTTGGATCAAGATTGGAGGGAGAGAGTGTCAACCAGACAGCAATATATGCCCACATGAACTTAAATTTAACAGCCAAGCTTGTCATAAGATGTTTGATCAAGTCCTGAAAGAATCAAATATAGTGGACCCAACTGGGGGAAAAAAGCTCCACTTAGTACATGATAATATTTATCACTCTGCACTCCAGCAAATTCAGCATCTCCATTCATAAAAAATTTTGTTCTTTTGGACGAGATTGTGAACCAATAAAAAATTTTGGAATTTTGGACGCAAGAAGTCAACAAAACATTAATTTCATTTTCTTAGGGAGAATGAAAACTCAAACCCCATACCTTTCCTCAACATCCTCTCTTTCTCATTGTGAACAAACCAGAAGGCCAAATAGGTATAGAAGAGGGTAAAAGAGGCATGGATTCAACAGCTCCCTTTGTAGGAAAAAAATAATTTCTATATATTATTCAGAGTTTTATTTCTTCAATTAGGATTAGACACTGTGAAATTCATTTTTCATATTTTGTTTACAAACATGTATAATGCATTTATTTCTTAAAATCTCCAAGCTGAATAACTAAAAATGACAGTATTAATTATTGGTGAGCAAGATTTGTCAATGCAATATAAAATCTATCAAAAGAGGAACATAATCATAATAAACTAGGAATGATATCCCAATACTTACAGCCATCCGAGGCATGAACCTGCCATAACAGCTCACATTACGCCTGATCCTTGCTCGTAATTTACGTTCCAGCACCGGATCAAAACCATCATATAAGCGCCATTGCTCCTCTATCTCCTGTCTAGTGCTTGTTATGACTATTTCAGAGGCATCAAGTGACAACTCCTCAGCCTCTATACGACGCATTATTTTGTAAGTAGTGTTTATTTCATCCCTTGATAGCCGGCCTTGTCTCAAAAGCTGTTCCAGCTTGTCTCTACCAAGTGAGTGACCAGTGAAGAGCATGGGTACATTCAGCGCACCTGATAGAAGAGCAGCTGCATCACCTGCATCTGCATAATGCCCATGGATGGCAACAGGCCATACCGGATGCCCACCACCAATTTGCTCTCCAAGTACCTTTGACATCTGTATGATGTGGTTAAGAGCCCCATCAACAAATTCAGGGATGTGAGGCCACAGAAGTTCTTTGGGGATATATTTATCTCTGGGACCAAACGGAATACGAATAATATAAGCACCGCCACTCTCCCCCATCTCATTCATGAAACCATCAGAGTTTCTTGGAGGTAACATCTCAGTGGGCTCACCATAACTCCAATCTACATCCGGTGATGATACTTGTCTAGTGAGTAAATCAACCGATACACTCCTGGCATCGAACCTAATGCCCTTGCTAGCTCCACAACATACTTTACCTAAAATTTAGTAGAAAGGAATTAAAAAGTATTTATTAGTCCCCCCTTGCAACCATAAACGACAATACTTTATTCACTTGCAGATTTAATTGATCAGGACATTAAATCTAAACTTTCTAGAACCAAAATATACCTGGCCACCAGTGTCAGAATCACGCCCAAGTTCCATATTTTCACCCCTTATTAGACCATGAAGGCTGCAAGAACACTAGCCATTAGGAATAATTTCAGGAAAACAAGCACATGAGAGAAATTATATCCTTTACACAATAAACGAGCAAAATTAAGCAACAATTTCTGTCATGCACGAATGCATTAACATCATGGTTTCAAAGCGTTCCAAACTCATAATAGTTCACCATATCCATGAAACAAAAAATTCACACGCATATGAGCCATTATTCCCAATAATATCAACCAATAATGATAATAAAGGACAAGCCCTATTTTGCAGAGATACTCAATGCTCTATTACTTTCTTCATTTTTTCTTTTAACATGACAACAGCTATCCAACTCCAAAACTTAGGGGTGTCAGGTCAAAATGATACAAAATCCAGGCTTGTGGGGTTTGTGACTATCTGCAATTAATAGCCAAACATGCAAGCCAGAAGCTAAGGGTACCAATGAGACCACCACCAACATTAGTTTGACATGATTTCTCCTTTTACTTTCAAGGTTTAATCATTTCTTCACTCACCCTTTTACCAGGTTAGTTTCCGTATTTCATTCGTTGTGATCTCATTCTCAGATCTTATATTAGATAACTTAGGCATGAATCAATTTACTCTACATTTGTTTCTTTTAGAATTCCATTGATAGATATTTTTTTTCCATATTTATTTTTTGTTTGTATGGTATTGTATCTTCATGTTTAGATTTTATGTAATATCATAAGCATAACTTGCATGTTATGAACTTTCAATTGATGAATCTATATAAATTTTTTATGATAACTTCATGACCTAATGTATTATTTATTTCCTTCTGTTTAAGCTAGAAATCAGAATCTATAATATCATCATAAATGCACTTTACCATAGGTATCATTTAATATGGATATTAAACTGTTGTGTGGATTACATTAGCAGTTTCCATTATTTCAAACATATCATAAATGCAACAATTATAGAGAGAGAGAGAGAGAGAGAGAGAGAGAGAGAGAGAGAGAGAGAGAGAGAAATCACATTGAAATCTCTTACAAACAACATAAGAATTGCGGAATATTAATTACCACTGACAAGTAATCCCAAGAACTTCAAGAAACCTAAATTTGCCAAACCCAATAATAAATAATTGTGAAGTGAGAACATATGGATTGGTATTCCAAAAGGGTTTTACAGAGAAAAAATAGCACATTACTATTGCACTCCACCCTGACCTTGCCAATTACGGACACAGATATTGGATATGTTACCTTGCAAACACTAATTTGCCGCAGGACATGTTTATATCTCATTATCTACGTCACTTCTTCTTGTTTATTGCCAAAAGAATTTAATTTACATATATATAAAACAAAGTAAATCAACAAAAATATTTTTGTCGCAGATATCTAAATTATAGTACCAAGTAGCAGTTCAGAGAGCTCCTCATTATAATATTTCCATACAAAAGGCTTACGGATAAGTTCATGCCTTACTAAAACAATGTACAGCTTTTTATCCTTCTGTTGACTAGCCCATGCCTCCATAGTCTCAACAGAGTTAATTCTAGGCAATCGGCCCCTGTTGCTTTCACCATGAGCTGACAAATCACTAACTGTATCACCTTTTTCTCCCTCAGACAAGTCTTCTGACATGTCAGCAGTGGCTTCTCTTCGGCCTCTTTCACGTTCAATACGACGTTTAGTCATCCTTTGAGCTTCCTCTCCCTCAAGCTACATAAACAATAAAATAAATCTTGAAGATAACGATACCAGTGAACCAATTGTTCCAACATTTGAAGAAGATTTATACAATCCAAAAAGCAGAATGCTATGCATAATGAAGGGAAAAAATGTGTAAATATAAGTTTACAGGCCTCCAAGATTAGAAGATAGAAATTGACTTTCCAATAGAATTAGTAACAACAGTTGAAGCAAAGCAATGAAATGGAGTCATGTATCTTTTTGCGAGAATTAACTCTGCATAATATCTAGTGGAATATCAAATGGAGCATTGGCCAAGCATTAAAAAATATAAATGCATACTAAAAAAAAAAAAACCTTAATACTGTTGTTATTGAATGTTAGCAAACAATTCCAAATAGAGAATTTTAAAAACATAACAAGATAACACAGCTCAAGATCAAATGAATTGACCTCGAGCTGAAGAATTTTCTTCTGTATTATAATGCACAAGCTGTTCTTTACCACAATAGATACTGTTTCAAATTCCCGAGCAAGCCTCAATCGTCTAACGGATTGATAAGAGTCAAATGACCAAACTAAACTCATTAACAAACAACACTTAATATCCGCGAAGAATCAAGCCCCGATCTTTAGATCCAGCACACAACATCATTCTAAGTAACAATAACAAATCCGTGCACACATATATACATTTACACATAACAACTACACGCATTCAGGAATTAAAAAAAAAACCTGCTTCTTCTGGCGAGCCAAATTCCAAATCCGCCAGCACATGTTCTCCAGCCTCGTGTTCCTTTCCTGCGGGCTCCGCGTCGCCGCAGCCTGCCGCCACCAACAATCAGCAATCATCAATTGCACACAACGATTAAACACATAGATATAGATAGAGCCACAGCGAGAAATGATACGCACTTTAACCCAGGAGCGGTGGAGATCGGTTTCATCGAAGCCGGTGATGACCTGCTCGACGAAGTAGCGAGTGGGACTGAACCTCCCTCTCTCCCTGAGCAACAGCGAAGATTTGGCATCGTCGATTCCAGGCCCAACGTCCAGTATCGCCTCTAAATAACTGTTTATCCAGTCATTTCCCGCCATCGCCGAGAGAGAAAGGTACCTGCAGAGGTTAGAATTTTGGCGACGCGATAAGGACAGTAACTGAACCAATGTAGAGAGAGAGAGAGAGAGAGAGAGAGAGAGAGAGAGAGAGACTCCGAAATTAAAGAGAGGGACCGAACGCTGATATATAGAGTGGGACTTTTTTAAACGGCAAATGTATAATTATTTCCTGATTTTCAAAACAGTGAAAGTATTTTCGCGGATGGTCCTAGGTCGAAGGAGCTGTGCGATTGTGGCTGAACGCTCGAACGTAAGATATAAGCTCGCACTCGCTTCACACATATGCCACTTGTGATTTTATGAATGGGAAACAAATGTACAAAAGAAATAGAGAGTGCAGTTGATTCTTATGGTGGTGCGAGTGTGACTGCTGGTAAGGAGTTTTTTTTTTTTGGGGTTTATTCCGTGAACTTTGTGAATTTCATGCAAGGAATATTCTCGGGCTATGCTTGAGAGGCTTGCACGGTAAAGCAACTTGGCAATCATGTAACCAATTTTTGCTTTTACGGGGGATTACTGTTTTTTATTAAGGCAAATTGGAAATTACGGTGGCGTATTTACTTCATAAATTTGCTATTAGTATTTTTTATACACTTTTATCTTTTAAAAAATTATCGACGGCAAAGTTCGGGTCGTATTTTTTTTTTTTTTGTCTCCATTGTCTTTGTGAAAATAAAAACTATCTGTTAAAACTCAAATTTTATCAAGTAAAGTAAGAAAATTATCATATTTTATATCTTAGAGCAAAAAAATTACCTTTTTTTTTGTCTGTGCATACTTTTTCCTTTTTCAGCTAATGATAAGAAAATTTTCACATTTGCCGATGGTCTATTAGTCTCATAATATCTCATTTAATTTTAAATATCAAATATCTTGATCATCAGGAATTGGAATCTTAATTAGTGCATTTTTTCTATCTCTAACACTTTAAGCTCCTCGCATTATCAATAAAAATCATATTTATGCTAATTTCATTAATTATATGTAATATTTTATATAGTTTACCATATTCATACTTATATGTAAGAAATATATTATTATAAATTTTAAGCCAACAACACTATTACATAAAAATAATGGTTCAAATGCATAAACAACCAAATTTATTAAATTAAGTAAATTTTCAATTTGTTAATAGTCCAATTCTTAGATTTGAGAAGGGAAGACGTAAAAGGAACCGTCAACTTTCATTTCCACGCGTATTAATTAATCTGCAAATTTTTAAAATAAATGACAATGATTTCATCTTTGAGAAAAATCCTCCAGATAAAATGCTGAGGTAGATGGGAAAAGAATAAGAAATTTCTTTCTGTTTTCAGAACTTTCTAAATATTCAAATAGGTGAAAATATTAATAGCATATCGATATGTTTTCTTATTGGAAATTTAGAAAAGTCTAGAATATAAGAAGTATAAAAGTAAATTCTTTAGGAGACAAGGGCAACTGGGTAATTACAAAGTGAGAATAATGCTCTTTAATTTCAAAATAAATGATAAGTTTAGGGGACAAGCTTTCTATTAATTTCTAGAAAGGTCCGTGAATGAAATTTTTATTGGTAGAAAGAAAAATAATTGACCATGATTAAACACTAAGCCATGCTACGTGTCCTTACACTGGACGGTTTAGGATGGGCCCACTTGGAGCATGATTGACACGTATTATATTGTAGAGCCTTTGTATTCCGTCCAACTATTCGTTTTAGCTTTTAAAATAGCCCATGTTATTCCATCTTGGATCACTAATAAATCTAGTATTTAGTTTAGTAATATATTTATTTATTTATTTGTTTCAAGAGTGGGGCAGATCCCACGTGGGGGAGGCAGAAGTCATGTCTCAACCTAAATTCTCCTTCAAAATGCAAAGGAAAATGTAAAATAATCGGCTTAGAAAATTTAATATCTTAATTTGAAACACGAAATAAGTATCATTTAGAATTGTAAAAATTATTTAATTATTTAATTATCAAATTAATTTAAAAAATACATTAGGTCAAGTTGGTTTGACTTAAGAAGTTTTATATAGATCTTTGGTTAGATGAGTTGTTCAAATAGAATTTAATTACTGTCCTGACTATGACTGATGGACAAGTGCGCCTCACTGAGAGATTGTCAATGATGTTTAACATTACTAAATAACCTTTTAATAATTTAACATGATTTAATAATGCAAATTAAAATAATGAAAACCAATTGATACTCTTATTTAATAATTAAATATTTTACGTAAAAAATTAATTACTGGGCGCGAAAGAATAGATAGAGCCACCCGTGATGGCTACAGCCAGCATCAAGAGCGGAGCCACGACGTGTCCTGCCGATCATGCACTGGGGCATTTGTGTAATTGTATAATATAAATAAAATAATAAAATTTTAATAAATAAATTAAAAGGAGACTGAAGTGGAGGGGCTCGTGAAAGCACCATTTCGTGAATGGCAACAGAGGTAAAAGGTCCAAATCTAAGTACACATTGCACGAAGGCTTGTATGTTGACTTGCCGCTGCCATGACACCGCAGAGTCGCAACGGCGTTTGAAATCAAATTAAATTGACTGAATTGATTTAAATTGATTAAAAATTAAAAAAATTAGTTTAATTTAATTTAAGAAATTGTCCAATTGATCAGTTTAATTTTTAATTTTATTTTTAAAATAATCAAACCGAACTGATTCATTTTAGTTTTCTTATTTAATATATATAATTTTTTACTATTTTTTATATAGATCTATTAATTTATATTTAATTTCAAATTTTTTCTTAAAAAATACAAATTTGATACAAAACTAATTTTTATATTTGATTTTATTCTCTTTTATTTTTTTTAAAAAAAATATTTACTTTTTTTGTTTAAAAAAAACAAAATCGATCAGTTAACTGAACCACACCGACATTAATCATGTCTCATTTGGTTCAATTTTTTGTACAAAAAATTTAATCTTATCTAAGAGAATATAAAACTAACATGTCCGATTCAGTTTAAATAATGTCAAAAATTAAACTAAATCAACTCTAAACAAACTGAAATGAATGAAAATAAACACTCATAACGAGACGTTCCATCAATAAAAAACTCTGTCATGCATCACGTCGCTTCCCAAATTAAAACAAAAAGAACAATTAAAAAATTAAAAATATGTGCTCACTTTTCCGGAAAATTTATATTAATGATAGTAGTTTTTATCAAAATAAAAATTTACTAAAATAAATTAAAAATTTTAATATTGATAAATCAAATCCCAGGCACCTGGAGGGAGCGCTGAAGCTCCTGTCCGGTGACATGCAAACCTTGACCAACTTTGAAAATCAAATTCATTCGCAAGGGAATGAAGCAAACTCATAGTTGTCAGAATTAAGATCTCGACCAAGCTCCCAGGAACGAAAATCTTTCTCCATTGCTGCAATATGACCCTTCAAACCCGCCCAAAACTTGATCCGGTCTGCCTGGCGGGAGCGCTGGAGCCTTGTGCAGAGTTCCCGTGGGATGGAAACTGTTTGACCGTTGAGAAATTGAACCCTAACACCAAAATTTTTCACTAATTTTAGTAAATAATTAATTAAAATTTATTTAAGTAAAAAAATTTGTTATTATTAATATAAATTTGCCCCGCTTTTCTTCTATTTAAAGAAATGATACTAAAGGAATTTATCGATTATTTACTTTTTTTATTCAAAAATAAAATAAGACATATATTAAAAAATTATTTATTTGCAAATTCTTGCTTGTTCGTATGTAAATATAATTTTTTAAAGAAATTTATAAAGAGATAGGTTCAAAAGAATTTGTGTGCTCCGGGAGGCCACTCTGTTGAATCATTACTGCACTGTCTTTGTTTTTTTATTGACTTGTTCACGCGAGTTATTATTTATATAAAAGTATTAAAAGTATAAAAAATTAGAGGTATTTACAAATTTTATTAAAAAATAGTAGATGTTGATAAATTAATATTTAATAAATAATTATTTATTATATTAAAATGTGTAAATTTTTGATTATTTTAAAAAATAATTTCATAGAATAAATAAATAAGTAATTTTAAATTCAAAAAAAATTTAATGGCTCGTCAGACACTAAAAAAAGTGTACTCATTGAGTGTAACAAAAGTAATAAGTTATAAAAAGAATTAAATTCGAATTTATAAAAAATTTATTTTTTGAGAAAGATAACTACAATAAATTGAATAAAATTAACATAAATTATATAATGGATAAAAATATTTGTGAGACTAAAAAAAAAAAAAAACTGACAAAGGAGTTTGATGAAACTCGTATCAACCAAGCAGCCCTTTCAGATTCCTTCGAAAAATCATGGCAATCTTTGATTTTATAAGTTTTATCGTGTAATCAATTAAAGTCGTGACAAAAATCTTTATTCAAGGTAAGGTTCCTTCTGCGGTCTCTTCTCTCATTATTTAGAAAACGAAGTGACCAAATTGATTAAAGAATCTATTCATTTTCTTCCTAAAAGAATTAATTTGTTCATTTCCATACAATATAGAGAGCATCTAAATCCAAGTTTTTTACCATTGAAGGAATGCACAACTAGAAGTGTTCAACAAATCGAACCAAACCGATTAGATAGCATAAACTGAACTAAATCATAGAGTGTGATTTGGTTTGAATTTGATATTTGGACAAATCGTATAAATCGAACTAAACCATATAATTTATATATATACAAAATTAAAAATCTTATCTTTATATGTATAGTATATTTTTATTATTTGACTGTATATTTTTTCTTTTTGTTATCTCTTATATTTATATTCATTTTAATAATTGATTATTTTTCTTTTTTAGAGTATAATTTCTATTAGTAATAGTAAAATTTTGTAAAATGGTATAAATATATTTATTATAAAATATATAACTACTATAGTTAATTAATAAATAATAAATTTATCAAGTTAAATATATTGAGAAAAAAATGAATGACTAATTTTTAGAAAAATTCTATTAAAATTTTTATAAAAATAGTGAATTTAATTTATTTTATTTTATAAATTATAAATCAAATTAAACTAAACTGTAAACTATAATTTAATTTAATTTATAAAAATTTCAAACTGTAAAATATTATTTAGTTTAAATTTAAATACCAAATCAAATCTGTAGATAGCCGTATGCACAACACCCTGATCTAAAGATAGCATCAGAAAAAAAAATATAGACAAAGAAAAAGAACTCTGATCTCAAGAAGTTCCTTGTCCGAAGGATGTGACTCCTTTGATTGAATAGGGAGACCTAGCAGTAGGTGTTGCAGAGGTTACCACATTCCTCAAAGGGATATTTTCCTCTACAAGCTGCAAAATAGGGCTTTTCCTGTTCCTATCTCAAGAAAAGCTGCAAAAAAAAAATAGGATTTCAAAATTTTCAAGCTTGCAACAAAAACGCTATTTAAAATTTTCCCTTGTGTTTTTATTTGTTTATTTTTCCTTCTTTTTTATTTTTAAGATTTAAACCAAAATGAAGGAAAGTGGAGCAGGAGAAGTACACAAGCTTGTGAAAGATGGAGAAACTTCAGATTTATATTCATGTGCCCAGACAAGTTCTCTGCCTCCTCAAACATGTCATCTGCCATCTGGTACACTGAATTATCAGGGCCCAGAGACACATGGTTCAAAAGATCAGGGCATCTCTGGAATTGCAAAGGGTGGTTGGTGGTAGTCTCCTTTCTTGCTTCTTGGAAAAGCTAGAAGCTAAAAATAGGAGAAGACAAAAAAGGCCAAAAGCACTGATCAACAGTGAGATTGAGAGCTAGAGCTAGTAGTTATGTTTCATCCATCTAACTGGCCTTGGATTTGACAAATTGTTTCATATGCACCCTTCAAAGGGGCGCTTCTCTCATTTCTTTTTGGGGGTGCAAAACTTGCTCTGACAGGAATTGATATCCCTTCAAGTTTCAAGCTATAATAATGGTGTATCTAGTTTCATCTATAGTTAAAAAAGTATCTAAATTCATCCATAATCTTATTAAGCCGTTCAACAAAACCCCTTCTCACATGAGTTGAGCTCCAAGAGAGAGAAAATTATAGAAAAGAAAAATAATAGATACATTAATGTGAATATAATAGCTCTACCCTTTGAGAGTAATTCGATTAAGAAAATTTTATATCCTGCTTATTCATTTAAAACCCTTTAATTAAAAAAAAAGCTCTCAAAAATTAAAATTCTGATTTATGAAATAAAAATTATGATAAAATAAATATTTTATTTAATTCACAAGTTAAGGCAATCTCCTATCTGGCAATGGATAAAGATAAATAGAATAGTAAGACGACTCATTCCCTCCAAGTGGCATAGAACGTTGGATGTGAATGAAATCTTATGAGTGCCACAAAGACAGAAGTCACTCTTATCCACCTACATAGTACATAAAGATAGAATAGGCTAAAATATCTTCAACAGAAAATGTCGCCTCTTCTGGATATTTTTATGTCAGGTAATGCTTGCTGATTTGGCTTCTTTCCATGCCAAGTCTCTAACCAGATGCTCAATCAATCTGGGGGAATGTGTTTGGATAAGGAGAAAGTAAACTGATGGTTGACAAAATGTGGTCCATTGAATAACCGCAAGGTCATCATCAACCAAAGGAATGAAAAAGATGGGTTTTTTTTTGTTTTCAAATTCATAAATCCATCGCCAGAATCAGATATTTATGCAATGGTTATGATGGCGAAAAATGCTTTTACTCCTCGAATTGGGAATAGTATAAATCAACCGCCCCTTTCTGGTCATTCGATCTATATATACAATGGGGAGATTGGGGTCAAGGGTTCTAGCCATGATTAATTAGAGAATAACCGCAATCTCCACCATTCCAAATGGCCAAAGAGTTTCTGAATTGTATTTTTGAATCTTTAAATTAAGTATTTTTATATAATGTGGATAAAGTTAATTAGACTCGAAAAGAAATTCACCCATCAAAAGATCATGATTTGGTATTTTTGAATAATATTACAATGATAATTTTTAGTTAGAATTATAATAGAATAAAGAAATAGGTGTATTAGTAATTAATGTTAGCACAAAAAAATATATATGCACCAAAAATTCTTATATTTCTCTCTCTCTCTCTTTTTTGTTACGGTAAGAGCAAGAACTAGTATAATTTTTTTTATCAAGAAATATCTCAGCTAATTAGGAGGAAAAGTCCAATATTTCTCTTTTTTTTTTTATTACAATGAGAGATCTAAAAATAAATGTTTTATGCTATGAAATTTTGAAAAGTAGAAATTTCCAACAACTTATAGAGAATAAACTTCTTTAAATGATTGGAAGGGGATCTATAACACTAAATTTACAAGATAAACTCAGATTAGCTATCATGTCAACACCAACTATCACCCCTAACCATGTGTTTTAACTTCACAATCCACTCTTGCCACAGCACATATTTGATTCTGGCCAAAGAATGAATCCATTTAGAAGCATTAGCTTGCTTCCTACTAAGCAGGTTCAACACAACTTTTTGAGTCTACTCTAAAAAGAAACTTTTTAAAGCCCAAATTCTATTATATCTTCAAACCTTCTCACACTCCCCAACTTCAGCAGCTCCCCAGACTTCAGCATCTAAAACAGCCGCTGTGCTGATGTTTTTTTATGAACATTTTTTTTTGTTGGTAACATTTTGGTGAACTTTACTTTTCTTTGGTTTTTGGACTTTACTTTTCTCATTATACAACATCTTTGCAGATAACTTAAACACCTGGGCCAAGACTCTATCTCAAAGTGGGCTTTCCCAGGCCTTCCGGCCCGTGGTCCAGTGTCGTTTCTAAATGGGAGGCCCAATAACAAGTTCAAAAGCCCAACCCCACGACATCCCTAGTAAACAAACCGGAAAATGCACCCAGTGATTTCCCAAGTTTTCAATACCAATGACTCACAGAAAGGGGAAAAGAAAGGACCAATAAAAAATTAATTGATTTGATTTCTTGAGAGTTAGTGTCAAAGTAAATGGAAACAATTTAAAAATTATTAACTTTCGATGTCAAATCCCAAAATTTAATGGGAAATAAAAGCATATTCAAGAACCATCAACAAGAATGGAGACTTCTTTGTTCATTGTCAATATTTTGTTTTTTTATCTTGACTTGGGCCATTTACATTTCTAGAACCCCTCCATTACGTAGTTCAAATTCTATCTTTTTAATGCTTACAAGTTTCCCAGCGTCAGCGTATAAAACTGTGTGCCAGAAGCAAGTGATAACGTCACGAATAAAATAATTACCATTTAATTATTCTTATTAAAAAAATGTGAGAGAGAAGAAATAGAAATGTGAGAGCCTAAATTCTGAATGGGATAATATATATATATATATATACACACACACACACAAAGAGATCAATTGATGTAAATATAACTAAATCTTAAACCGTTGAATGAGTTAAAATTAATGAATGAAATTAATTAATATTTTTATAAAAAAATAATTATAAACTAATATTATAGCAGACAACTATAATTAATCTTATCTATTAAATTTAACCAAATTAATAGTAAAAGATTTAGTTTAAGTATCATATTTATATTAGTGTCAATTGATCTTTCCTTATATATAATTGGCATAAAAAAATATCACATCATTTGTATACATATAGCAATTATTAGAATTGATAAATAATAATTTTATGAATTGATAAATTAAAAAAATTACTACTTGTAATATATATATATATATATATATATACATACATGTGTGTGTGTGTGTGTCAACCAAATGAATCTAAATCAACACCACATAGGGTTTGACCATTTGCAGCTTCCCCTTTCACACTGTTAAAATGGCTATTGAACTTTTTTTTTTTAGTTTGTCAATCAATTGTAATAATTTGTTCTTTATGATATTTCAAAATAAGTAATCTTAATCATTTTAAAGTTAACCTTTGCACTCATATTTGAAGTGTAAACTAGCAAGAAAAAATGTAAATTAACTAAATATTTACGAAAAAAATGATAATATTGAATTGCAACGAATGTGAAACTGCAAACAATTATATGATAATATATTGATTAAACAAAAATAAGGAGGTAAAATTGGTAAACCAAGTAACTGAATTTTAAATATCCCAACTGTTCCCACCCAAGGGCCTTATTTTGAACTTTCTCGGTCAATCTGAGCCGTCCAATACTACGGTATTCCAAGAAAGTCACAGCTGGAACCAATCCCCATGTTCACACCTCAGCACGGCAATGAAGTATGAACACACAACCCGGGCAACGGTCAATTATTTCACCCTTTCAGAACGTCTAAATACGATCGGTTATACGTACATATCCATTTTGCATACGTAGAGACGGCTATGACTTACATCAGCCAGCCACCGAGGCACCAGCTACCATCTTGTCCGAAACCCCAGGCCGGTCTTTCCAACCATTTGATTCCTTCTTTGAATAAATAATTCGAGTGAAATTATAATCTTTAAGGGTCACCCCCAATCTCAGCCGCCTTTATACAGGTTTGCTTTTCTAATTTCAGTGGTTAATTTCCCTAATCAGAAACTTTATATCCGTGTATAGTATATTTCCTTCTGATTCTCTGTCTCGTTTCTCGAAGAAATATCAGCACACGAGCTTTCCATGCGGAATTTTTGGATGTTGGGTTTTGAAGTTTAGTCGTTCTTCTGATCTGCGTTGTCTCGTTTGTGGGTTTTGGGGACGAATCAGAGAGAAGCGTAATTCCCAGTTGTTGATTGTTAGTTCCTTTTTGGTTTTTAGTGATTTTTCGCATGGATTTGGTTAATTGGGTATTTTAGGTTTATGAGTCCAATAATTGAGCTTTTGCGCTGTTTAAGTTGCATATTTTAGAGTTGGGAACTTCTGGGTTTAAATACTGTCACTTTAGTGGAGGGGAATTAAAAGTGTTTTGGTGGAACTATGGAGCAAGTTTTGTAAAATTGAAGTCGCTTGTTTCAGCACTTCCTAATCTCCGGAGCAATATCAGCAGACTTTCGGGCTATTCAGCTTTCCCTATCTGGAAAATTTTTCCTCTTGATTTTGTGAGCTAGGGTTGTGAAGACTTTGATTGACCTTGTTGCTGATTGCGGATTTTGAATTGCCTATTTGCAGCACTTTTAAATCCTTGGCATATTGCTACCTTCGGCACTTTGGGCACCTTCCAAGATTGGGTTCTTCTCCATCGGTTTGGTTGATGGGCACACAGATGACAGTTGCTGATATATCAGGCGCATGTGAATTTTATTTGTAGTGCTCTATGAGATCTTCTTGTTTGGTCGTAAGTGTTAACTCATGATTTGAACACGAATGCTATGCTGAGTGTTCTCTGTATTGGGAAGATGTATATTAGGTATAATATACTGTTAAAAATGGCAGTAGTTGCTCTGGGCATCTTTCTGGTGCTGCAATTGCACATAATTACTGCTTCCAGGTTGCCAATACAGTCAAAGTGCAGCACCAATCACTTCCGCTACTCAAGTAATGCTGGTCAAGACTTCTTTTACATAAATGGAAGATTAGTTGACAAAGTTTTGTTCTGCAAGGCTCTCAAATTCTTTCACATAGAGTATTGCTTCATTACAGAAGACAAAAATCGTTTATGTGGATTGGATCCTTCTTTAGGTACAACTTACTAGTCTGCTGTATAAGAAATTCACTGTTTTCCAAAGGAAGGACATAAACATGACTTACCATTTTGTTTCACAGATGAGTTGCCTTCAACGGCAGGGAGGAAGTTTTTGCACAAGCTTGTCAGAGAAGGATCTACAAGACATAAATTTCTTCAGAACAGTCAGCCAAGCAAAGATAAAGGAGTCCACAAAAGTCTATTAAGCCCAAAGAAATTGGCCATTGCAGTTCCCGGAACTTTTCTTCTTTGTTGCGCTTTGCTATGTCCATGCTTTCGTGCACAAAGGAAACAACCATCTCAAACTGTTCTTTCGAAGGAGCGCTCAAGTGAGTCAAATATCATTGCTCTATGGAAAATGTTCATGTTGAGAATATGGATTTTGTCAATAATGCAATTCAGAAATTTCTTTGCTAGGAAACATAGACAAAATAGAAGTTGTTCACCTCAATTAAAGTTAGTTGACACTAGAATAATCTCAAGAGTCAGAGGATAAATTCCAGTTAGTTTTGCCAATGCTGTATGGACAATGGTCTTTTTCTGAACCCTTGCATTTTTATTTCATTGTGATAATATTTGCTGCTTTAGCTTTTAAGTTCTAACGACTTTTCCATTTTGGCTCAGAGAATGTATAGTGCTTGTCATTAAATAGATTATGATATTCTTGCAGTCAATTCAGCTTCCCCTTTGGAAATGAATCCTGTCCACGAAAAGATCCCTGGAAGTCCACTAAGAGTGCCTCCTAGCCCTTCTAGATTCTCTATGTCTCCAAAACTCAGTAGACTGGGATCAATTCATCTAAATTTGAATCAGGTTGTCAAATACACCCAGAATTTTTCGCAAACCATGAAGATTGGTGAAGGAGGTTTTGGGACTGTCTACAAGGCCCACTTGCCAGATGGTCAGATAGTTGCCATTAAAAGAGCAAAGAAGGTAGCCGCAGCTTCTTTCCATGGTCTGTGACATTTATCTCACTCATAAGAGCAATATATACTCTTTGATTCTGGTTCATTTCACTTGGGAGGTCTAATGTTCCCTTGGAAGCGTTGTGGACACTACACAATTGAACATATAAACACTAAATAGAATATGTAATAGATGAAAGCAAATAGCTGATATCAGCATTTTCTTTATTATCCCTTAGCCAGCTGCTTATAGAAATGCCACCTGGTTAAGACATTAGCATGTGCTTTTTTCTCAAAAGGAAAATAATTACTTTTGAAGGTATGCCTACTTTCGGTAGAATGTTTGGTTCTTGATATGGATGAATTGACTAGAAATAAGCAGAGATGTATAGTAAGCACCATCATATGCATTGATGATATTGTTCTAGTAGAGAAAACAAAAGTAGGAAATAATGCTAAATAAAAACTTTAAAGAGAAGGTTTAGAAAAGAGTGTAGGATGAGTAGGAGGAAAATTGATTGTGTAAAATACTACTGGTTCTGTCATGAACTACCTGCTAGTTGTAGAGATTACCTCTTAAAACTGCTAGGGCTAGAAAATCTGAAGAAGAATCTGCACTGTTATGCTATTGATCTTCTATGCTATACCAAGGACAAAAGATGATGTTCCAGAAACCCAAAAAGGATCCATCAATGAAGAAGATGAAAGCTCTTCCCTTGAAGTCTTCTTGTGTCGAGAATGATGTGCCACAAGAAGACTTATCCAGCAAAGATTTCCTCCTCTTCACTGACAGAGCCGCCTTGGGCATCATTGGAGCACTGCCACCATTCATTCTCACTGTCACATATAAGACAAATCTCACAAGCATAACAGTGGAGATTTTTCTTGAGATTTTTCATCTCTAACAGCTTTGGGAGGGAATCTCTGTCAACTAGCTGGTAACTTATGGGACAAAATCAGTGATCAAACTGTTTCTTGTGAGCATGACGGTCCAATCTTCTTAGCTCTAGGTGCTTTGAAATAACATACCTGAGAAGTATCCAGAGTTTTTGGGGGAATTAAGTTGCCGAGATCTCCTTGGAAGTGTGATAGTGGACAATCTTCTCAGCCCTAGTAGCTTCAGTAAGCATCACTGGGAAAGAGCAACTGCATTTTGCATTTTTATGGTCAAGTCTGAAAAGAAGAGAACAGCTTCCAAAAATGTCTTTTTGTTGTTTTCAAAATTTACCCACTTTTTAAACTTTGGTATCAAAAATTGAAAAAGGAATAGGTTGCTAAATGTTGTTTTTTTTTTCAAAAAAATAAAAAATAAAAAATGAAGAAGAAGAGAACTGTTTCCGAAATCATATCCAAACAGCACCTTTGTACTGCTCACATGTAGTGGGTAGTGATGAAGTTCTTCTGCACACCCATTGTGGAAGGCATCACACCATATACTTGTACAAAGAGTACAACCTTTGGTTTAACATCATCACCTATACAAGCTAAACTCTATGGGTGTGCATGAGATAAAATGAGCATAACAATCCAAATCAACGTTGGATGTACTTTTATGGTTGATTTAGCAAAAGGAATATACATATCCAGATAGGTATATATGAATTGATTTAGCGAAAGGAATATACATATCCGGATAGGCATATTCATATA
>CAJVSB020000651.1:0-162416 GCA_911865555.2 Thlaspi arvense | reverse complement strand
CCAACTAGCTGACCTATTTACCAAAGCATTGAATGGAGCTAGAGTGAAATATCTCTGTAACAAGCTTGGAGCATATGATATATATACTCCAGCTTGAGGGAAGTGTTAAGGGTTATATATGGTAGTTATATTGTAGAAGATACTACAAGTTATATAAGAAAGTTATACTGTAAAGATATTCCTAGTGTCTAGGTTCAATGTATTTGTAACCATCAATTCATATAAAATAAATGAATAATTAGTCTGGTAAGAGACAGACTGTTTTCTCCAAACCTAATCTTGTTTTATACTATTCACAAAACCAAATGATATTTATATCTTTATAAAGATGTGAATTCCTCTTGGTGACAGAAGTTGCCAAGCAATCTAAAACGAGCTCAAATACTTCTTGTGCGATCTTTTATGATATCTAGAGTCTAGAGATATAAGAATATTTCAATGATGACATCTTATATGATATGGAGTAAAAAATGATTTAAGAGCAAAACAAATAACAAATGACAAATGGAAGATTGAAATATGGACATGAGAGGGAGACTTATGTCATGTCATGATCATAAGTAAAATTATGGCCTCTGAAATCCTATATTCTGAATATACTTTACTGTTACATTAAATGGTATTTTTTTTTATCAAGTGTAGAATGATCTTCTTTTAAAGCATGTAAAAACAGAAAGGAACATAGAGCTTAAATTCATTAAAAACTACTTAGCAATTTAAGAATATGAAACTTCAAAAGAAGTTACTTTAAAATGAAGTACATATTCAACCAAAACAAAAAACGTAAGCTCTAAGGAAGATAATTTTACATTATTGTTGCTTTTGTATAGTTGCTTTGTGGCAATGTCAATCCTTCCATGGAAAATTATGGGGTTCAGTTGAAGGGGATTTGTTGGATATTTTAAATGCCATCTTTTGTTTTTTACATTTTCTGTACATAGGGCGGCACCTTTTGGGCGCCATTCTTGATTTATTTATTTAAACATAAGAGGGGAAAAGAAAAAGGTTGGAGCTGGAAAGACCGAAGAACCATGAGCAATATTCTGTTGAAACTTGCTGAAAAGGATAATGAAAACTGTTGTTCCAGAAACAGTCTTCTGGTGGGTGGTTATGAATTTATATCCTTTATTAGAAAAATAAGTTTAAAACGGTATATCACGTTATATGAGTTAGTGTATTCCTAGACTGTTATATTAAATTGTCTCTTGGTCTGATGTGTAATTTTTTCCTTCTTATATGATACATGCAGCATCAACCAGGCCAATGGTAGAAGTCCATGTTGCCAAACCAGAGTTGATATAGCTGCTGAAGATTGATAAAATTCTTTCTGATTTTGATTAAAGTGGGAAGCTCGCTAAAATTCTTTCTTATTTTGATTGAAGTGGGAAGCTCTTGCTTTTGCAGAAACTTCTCTTTCACGAATTCTTATCCAAGGGGAAGCGTTTTCAGATTGATTTCTAGCCAATGCAGTTTACTTATTCAAGGATGCTAGAACTAGTTGCATTTGTGATTTTTTATAGCCTCCATGTACAGTTAGAAGGTACATACAAAATACTTTTGTAGTGTTGTGTTGAAAGACCCATCTAGCTTGTAAGAAACATTTGTTACAATAAACCTCATTTGATATTCAGTCTTTTGGTTTGTATCTGGCAAGGGTTTCTTTACCTTCGTTTAGTATTCTTTGAATACTAATTTAAATAGCATATTCGTATGCATTCATTACTTGGCTAAGGTTATGGAAGCCTTTCTGCAGCAATTTTTGTGAATAACATTGCTTGTTTTATGCACGTAAAGGAAAAGCTGATTAAAATTGGAAAACTCAGGGAGGAAACTCAGAGCTTGTGAAGGGAAACTCTGTTGTTACTAAGTGGTTTCTTTCTCCTGTGGTCACAAATTTAAGCATCACCCAAACATGGTTATATCTGAGGTATAAAATTAATGCGACGGTTTGTAAACTTCTCAGCCCTTTGTTATTTAAAAGAACTTTTTAAATATTTTAAAAGTTACAATAGAAAATGGATAAATGTTCTTCAAAAAGTCCTATTGAAGTAAGATTCCATGGATTTTCTTTAATTAATTATTATATGATGGTTCAAATCGTTAATTAATGCCACGTGGTGTGTCTATGTAAGTGTATATGTGAAACAATGATATAATTAATATTTATTATTAATTCTTGATTATTTTTAAAATTATATTACTTTTCTTGCTAGGTAAAATGGAGACAAATATAAGTTGAGATAAATATTAGCTGAAATAAATCAGTTTAAAAAAAAGCCTATCTTTTAGTGGTTCAGTTTAAAAATAAAGCCTATCTTTTAGTGGTTTCCTTGTATGCAGGTAGGATTATTCTTTCTTTCAATCAAATATACAAAAAATTGAGATTTTTCAATAAATTGATCTCTTATCTTAGCCAATTGGAGTGTTTATATATTGTGAGTGATTCCAATGAAATTTTTATAACAACCATAATAATAATAGCTATTTTATAATAACGAGTAAAATTACTCAATAAATCGAATTAAAACGTTTAAACTGATGAAATCATAACTTAGTTCAGTTTGAAAAATTTTTTTTACAGTATAATTTAATATTTGACGTCTAAATAAACTATATAAATCGAATGAAACTGTTACTTATTATTATATATTAAATAAAAATTTTATCTTTATATAAAATTTATTTTTATTTGATAGCATATTTTTTTGTTATTTTTATATTTATATTTATTTTAATAATTTATTTGTTTTCCTAAAAGTGATTTTTTTTTAGTATAAATAAAATTCTGTTATACTAAATAAATATATTTATTGTATAATATATAATTACTATATATTAATTCTTGGATAAAGAATTTATTGAACTAAACAGTTAGATAAAAAAAACAAATGTCTGATTTTATAAAAAAATTGTTAAAATTGTGTACAAAAATAATAAATTTAATTCATCATATTATATAAATTACAAAATCATAATTGAAGTTAAAATTAAATTGTGAATTATAATATAATTTAATTTTTAAAAATTATAAATTATAAAATATAATTTAATTTAAAATTTGAGTATTAAATTGAGTCAAATTAAATTATAAATTACCTTAATAACAAAATAGTAAAATTTGTGTGCGTGACGGGGGAATACATAAGAATAATAAAACAAATCGTTGATCGATTGTGGCACACTTCGCTAAAATTTTCCCACACAATTAAATTCCCTGTAACCGACAGAACAACTAAGCTGTTGACCTGGTCAAGGGAGTGCCGATAATTAGAATTCTAATGATGGAATACAATAATCAATGCCATGCATATGCTAGTAAAGAACACTAGCTAGAGAGAAGAGAGAGAGAGAGAGAGAGAGAGAGAGGAGAGAGAGAGAGAGAGAACCCATGAGGACTCCGGAAGCATCTGACGTGGAATAAGCTCCTTAACCCGAAGGGGAGGACAGTGCACTAATAGCGTGTATGCAAAAATAAAAATCATGATTCATCTTTACTAAACATATGATGGGGGCCATAGGTGAAGGATGCGTGGCAAAGAAATGACGGAGGACGATGTCAGACAGTCACTGGGAGGACAAAGTTGGGGATTAATATTTGATGGGGGTGAACACTCCGGTACCAAGTTTAGAAAGGGGTTTTCATATCTTTTTTTACGTGGATAAATTTTTTTAGTCACATAAATACTTCAATTCATGTGTATAAATTATTATTGACTACATGAATTATTTTAGGGAGTAAAGTGCAAATATTTTAAAGGACTAAAATGCAAATACTGCACTGTTGGTCATCTTCCTCCTCATCGATTGCCACCGCACACCGTTCGTAGCCTGCACACCTGCAGACTGCCGTTCGCCGCCTACACCTGCACACCGCACTGTCTAGTCCTCCATCACCATTAAATCCGTTCAAAACTTAGTCCTCCATTCCTCTATTCGGGCAATCTCGTGGTCTGAGTCATAGAAGACCAAAACTCGGAAGATTACCTCTAGCAGAGTTTCAATTACCCAACCGACACTCAAGAAGAACGTGGTTGTACTGGAACGGGCCTTAGAACGGGACCTACGCCGAACAGCAGATCTGAAGCAAATCAACTAGACCTACGCCAAAGCAGAGAAGAGATGGGTTCGACCCGATCGCCTTGAGTTGATGGCGTGCAGGCTGTGCGACGGCGAACGACTGCGACAACTAGGGTTTCTGCGACCAGATCCGTTCAAAACCCGGTCCTCCAGCTCCTCTATTTGGGCAATCTCGTGGTCCGAGTCACGGAAGACCAAAACTCGGAAGATAACCTCTGGCAGAGTTTTGATTACCCGACCGACACTTATCTTCTGGGCATGAAGCTCGGGAAGAACGTAGCTGTACCGAGCGGGCCTTGGAACGGGACCTACGCGAAATAGTAGATCTGAAGCAAATCAACCAGACCTACACCGGAGCAGGGGAAGAACGGGTTTGGCCTGATCGCCTTGAGTTGACGGCGTGCAGGCTGTGCGGGGGCGAACAGCGTGTGACGACTAGAGCTTCTGTGAGGAGAAGGACGACCAAGTGTATTATTTGCACTTTGATCCTTTGAAATATTTGCACTTTGCTTTGGTCATTTGAAATACTTGCATTTTAGTTTCTGGAGTAATCCATGTTGCTAATAATAATTTGTCCACGTGGAGAAGGTTTGAAAACAACTTTTTTAGAGTAGGTGCCGAAATCTTTTCCCTTTGATGGGATGTTCTGGATCCATACCCTACACATGGCCAAAGCTCATTTGTGGCCACGTGTTATGGGTGGAAAAGGTTGTAAGTCCCGTGAAAAGTTGGTTGCATGGTCTAGAGGATTTTTAATTTAGAATTTTGCAGGTTGATGGAGCGTTACGGAGGTCCAAACGGTCAAACTAGAGGACACGTCACAGGGCTGAAGATGCAGCTGTCAATGAGGGACAGGTGGCAAAATCTGGTGCATTGAAAAAGGAAAATGGTTAACCAACCACCTAAGGTAGAGTGGAAAAGCTAGAAAAGTCAGAATTCGGGAAAGCATCAATCCAAACGCGGTGCTCAATATGAATGCGTAGTTTGCTACCAAGCCTTCAACCTTCAGTATACGCTTGCTCCTAACTTTCAGCATTGGAACTCAACCTAATTAATTTTTAGTTGTCTTTCAGCGCTTATTTTGATTTATCCTTTAGTCAAGGGCTTTGAATTTTGTAAGTTGTTCATCTCCACAAAATTACAATGCTGGGAGCTGGGTATATTATCGTTACAAGTTTCTTGCCGATCTACGTGGTTCATGCTCAGTGGATGGTAATTTTGTTTTAGTTTCCTTTAATTTTCATTCTGCTCTCTCATGTTAGAAATGAATTTGCATTCTTAATAAACACTCCACATGCTTTTAATCTGTTTGATGGTCTTTAATTGTCCAACTTTTTGAAAACTTGTTTGTAAATACTGTTTGGGGACTTAATATTTTTTGTTGTCTTAATTCTTGACTTCCCTTCTAGTATTCAGGAGAAAGGTCATACAAAATGAATTAATTAACATAAAAATATGTTTTTTGCAATCTATATCTAAAGGATATTCACAAATTTTATTCAATTACAGTCAAGTATAAATATTACAAAATAAAGGTAGAAACGAATTTGAGAATTTATGAGAATTTTTCTCCGAAAACGGAATTATAATATTTAATTTAGTCTGTAACGGATTACTATAATATATTATATATTAAAAATTATATTTAAGTGATTTGTTATTAATTTATTTAGTTAAATAATGAAATTTGAATTATAGATTTATATAAATTTTAAAGGATCGTGGGGTGTAATTTGAATATTAATTATTATTTTTTTGGATTATGACAGTTTTATTTCTCATCATTTTTTTTTTTTTAAAATGAATTACATTCAAACATGTGTATAAATATAGAGACGGGCACAACATTATCGACGGGAATGGAGATGATGATTAAATGTATTCGGTACGGATAAACATATGTCGCCAAAACGTCATCGGACCCTGATGAAAGAAAATTTAAAGTGAATAGAATTTTATTCATATCAGTATGTCGGTGTAAATTGTCAATACTTCATATGTTGCATACTAATTAAATAAAATTAAACTAAATCAAATTAAATTTTAAAATTTAGTTTGATTTTTTAAATTTAGTTTAGTTTGATTTGGTTAAAAAAATAATCTAAAATTCTGATTTGGTTTAGTCTAAAAATCAAACCAAACCATTTTAAATCAAAATTAAAATTTTGAAAATATTTTTTCTTTATAAAAAAAATAATATTCATACACAAGTACAACATATTTATATAAATATATATTTATAGTATCTATATATACATATATATGCTTATTTTGTGTGTGTACACGCACACACATACATACAGATACAAACACACACACATATAAATTTTATCTACTCATACAAATATAAATATATATACATGTATATATATTTTTATATTGTACATAAATATATAGATATATATATATATATATATACACATACACATGTGTGTATTATATATAAACACACGCACACGCATCTGGTGCGTGTACACACACACATATGTATATATACATACATAAATATGATTTTTATATTTATAAGAATATATATATATATATATATATACATGAATATATACATATATATATTATGTATGTGTGTGTGTGTATGTATATACAAATATATATACATACACATATACATACATATTTGATAATAAAAAAAATTTACAAAATAATTTGTTTAAATATTTTTTAAAAATAATAAATCAAACCAAAGTGAACCAAACCAAATTGATATTTTAGGTTGGTTTAGTTTAATTTATAATTAACTTAGATTGATTTAGTTTTTAAAGTATTAAAACTAAAAATAAAAAAAAAATCAAATTATTAAAAATCAAATCAAAATCATGGTTTGCACACTTATAATTGCAAATTAATGGTGATAATAAAATAAACGATGTGTTTTGTGATACATCTAAAAGCACAGCTATATTTTTTAGAGATGTATTTTTTATTTACGTCACTTTCACATGCATGCTTGTGTTCCATAGTTATTCACTTTTCAAATTCGATAAGAAATTCCTCTTTCTTACATGTTCTTTAGTAACATCTTAGGCTCGTTTAATAGGTTAGACAAGGGTGGATAAGAATAATTTATTCACCCTTATTCTATCTGAATTTATATTTGGTAGGTCGGATAAAACAGATCAGATAAAGTCCGAGTAGGAGAGAGATTGAATAATAGTAGGGTCAAATTTAGATAAATTATATTGAGGGAAAGAGTAAGATAATTTTACCTAATCCCTACCTAACTTATTTGGATAATACTACTCTTATTATCACCGTTAGCTGCTACTTCTACCACATCTGTCAAACAAGATAATTATCTAAATCATTATACAGTTAGAATACTTTATCTGAATATTTGCCCTATCCTTTGCCTTATCCCATCCAACTTATCAAACGACCCCTCAAAGGAGAAAAAGTGGTGAAACTTCTTAAACAACTTAAATAAATGCACTACGTTTGACGTATACCTACCATTCTACTCACCTATATTTTCCATCCTCCCTTACCCTTTAATACTTGTGTAGAGGTTTATGAATTTCTATCAAAAACACCCAATCAAATCAAGTATATTCCATTTCACCCAATTAATTTTGATGTTCAAAAATTATAAATGTCATTTACAACATTTATTTCATGTTATATGTAATCATCCACAACAGTTTTGGGCACTCAGGCTTCCCATAGCCACCAATATAGCACAAATACCCAAATGCAGTAGGTATAAATTTACCTAATTCATTTATAGAGAACATCTACAAGGGGTAGAGAGTTATTTGCAGAGAGAAGGGAGATGAATAAGCATATAGGAGGTCGGAGAAAGGGGAGGCAGCTCAGCTGGAAGAAGGTTAGGATGGGCGGGCAAGCAATTCTTGGCAAGCTGCCAATGGTTGGACTATTACATCAAATTTCTTTTCTTTTTTCTTGGTTGCTTAATGCTTTCTCCTTTGCAACTAAGGTAGGACCATTCTCTTTCTGGTTAGGGAAATTCTCAAGACTAAGCCCGATTTGTAGAACCATTTGCTTGATATTTCAGCTCTCACATAAGAGCTCCCGTTGCACACAGAAGCATAGAACATCAGAAACAATAGCAACGGAAAGCTATGAGGCAAATATTAATGTGTCTATCTCTGTCTCTTTTAAGAAAAATGAGTTTGCCATAAATAGTAAATAGTGACAAATTATATAACAAGGCCTTATATGTGTGATCCTATATTTATCTAAACTTGTTAATAATTTCTAATAAATTTCATTTTTTTTAATAAAAGCATTCAATTCAATACATAGCAAACAAACATGGTTCCAAAATAATTGAAAAAAAAATACTTTTAAATCAAAATCTTAGTATGTTAGTCAATAATTATACAAATATCCTATTTCGTGTTATATCTTAAAAATAAATACGCACTTTGTTTATGAAATTCTCACAACCTACCTCGTAAGTTAAGTGAGACTCAATAGCGAAATAGAGTTTAACAATCTTCTATACTCAGGATTTACTAGAAAAGACCAAGCCTATTTCTGTACTTTACTGCTAAATCAATTGATTAAGTCACGTTCATTAAAACTAAATAATATAATATGACATAAGCAATTGAATCATTAAACATAAGTAATGAACTTATTGATTTCTTTTGACATAATTGCTCTATTTAAGATAAAAGCATGAGCTCATGTACAGACAATATTTATCTGATTTTTACTTTCTCTAATACCATATCTCAACAATCTACAGGACAACATAACTTAGCTCAACCTCTCTAGAGTAGATGCTGACACCGTAGATGTACATGATGCAGTTACAAATCATATTACTGAGACTTGAAAAAATAAAGAATGGTGAGACTAATATCCTAATAAATAATTCTCCAATTAAAATAAGGGAAATAGAAACTTTTTCACATAATAATATAAGTAGAAATAGTTTATAAAATAAAAGAAAAGTTTAGAAAACTTTTTTCATGAAAATATTTCATAATTCATCGTAATATATCATAACATGAAATAAATTCAATTGTTCGCAAATTAAAACCATTACAATTCAGTCATTGAGTTTTGTAAATCAATTATAAACATTTCATTTGGTTTGATGTGTATGTAGACAGTGCATAGCATAAACATAGCATAATATAGGAAGACTTTGCTAGGTGCTACTGGTTAAAAGTTCTACTCCACGATCCACCACCTTTACAGTAAATAAATATAACTTTGGTGTCATTAGGCCCACTGGCATTGGTGATGTAGTATTACCACATAACGTGATTACGTAATTGATTATTCAGGTGAATAATATGCATTTCATATGTCAACCATATAATGAAAAAATGTAATCCCTATTTCTATTTTTATCATATAAAAGATATAGTCATAGTATAAGTAGTAAAAAAATCACTTCTTGGAGGTTAACATCCTTGGTTTGAAAATAAAACATGGTTTTGAAATAAAAACATTTGTTTTCATTATTTTTGAAAATATTAGTTGAAGAGGAAAACCACTCATCTTTTTTGATACTCTGCCATATCAATGTCAATCCTAACGGCATTACAAGCCTGGCTTATGTGCTTCTTCCATTATAAGATAATATGCAAGATTAATAATATGTCTTAAACATGAATGAAGGCATGATAAATATATATGTTAGATTGAAGCATCCTAACCCAAAATCCCTAGTATTTGTCTAATGTATATGTGTGCATTGTTAAAAATATATAGTTACCTGCACGTGCTATATTTATTTCTAGACATTGGTTTATAACTTAAGAAAAACATTTCCTTTGGAATTCAATTCTCTTATCCCTAAATTTAGAGAAGGAAATTAAGATAATAAGAGGCTTAATTAGAGGATTAGAAAGGTTAGGAAGGAATTTTAGGGAGAAAATAATAACAATGGTACTAATAATAGTGAAAATAAGAAAGGTGTGTAAATTGTGATGTAGTGTAAGAATTTTGAAGAAGTAAGGGAGCAAAATAAAAAATTAATAAAAATATATGCATGCAAGAATATTGTACTATTTTAGAGGATCATATTGATAGGGTTTTATTGTAGAATTGCTAAGAATTTTGGGGCTAATTGACAATTTTAGTGAATTTGGGGCCAAAATGTATATAGTGCAAAGTTTAGGGCCAAAATGCAATTTTTAAAAGTTTAGGTCGGCTAAGTGGCCGACTTTCCCACATATATGAAACAAAAATATACACACATAAGGGCCATTTCGTGCTCCAAGCAAAGGGAAAGAAAAGAGAGTGAAAGGGAAAGGAAGAAAAGGGAAAGAAAGGAGAAAAACTTAAGGAAACTAGTAAGTTTTCTTGCAATTTGATTTTTCTAATTTAAATTTTCTTCTTAATTCTTGCTAGAAATAGATTAGTACATCATATATACATGCATATACCTGATTTATAGTCCATATTTTTGCAATTTTATAGGCTGAAAAATTCTCATGGCTGAATCTCCTCACTCTAAATCTCAACTTATTACTTTAGACTTAGTTGAAATCAAGTTAGAACTCTAGTCTCTTTGCATTATTTAATTGATAGAAATATGAAACTATATAGGGGATTAAGAGGGTTTGACATGCTGCATATCAAGGGGGCCGAACCCTAGATGAGGGTTTTTCTAAACGTTTTTTACATGGAATGATATAGAAAGTTAGAAAATGATAATTCTATGCATGTTGCCTCACTTGTGTGAGATTTGTAATAGAATTGGAGGAACAGCTAGGGTTAGAACCAGCAACCATTACGGAAGAATGGAATAAGGATGAAAATAAGGTAAGGGAAACTTAATTTGGTGTCAAGAAAGTGTCCTAACACTTGCTAGCAACTGAAACAAGTAATCTGAAATTCTGTAGAATTTCTACAGGCTTGAGAGGTTTGCTGTCCAAGCTTATTTAAGGCTTAAAAATGAGTCATACTAGGACTCTAAAAGTAGTTAAGGGGTGACTAAACTTAGTTAAGCAAAAAGGGTTGAAAAGGGAGTCAGTTGGAAGGCATATAACTCCTCAAATTCACTCAGAACCTACCTCTATACATAAGGTTGCAACCTGTAAACTTAGCAAGAAAATTTTCAAATTTAATAACGATTAATTGAGAAAGAAAGGGTATGGTTAGGGGCACGAAATTTCTAAAGGAAAATAGGTTAAGGAAAGCCCAAGGATGTACTGGATTGGGAAAAAAATAAAAAGGACTTGAATTAATCATTACCTACTATGCAAGTCATTGACTAGGGAAAGATACTAAATTTCAGCAAACCCAAGGGTTTTAGAAAAATGAATGTTGCATAGCCTAACTACCTTAAATGAGATTAATTAGTAGCTTATTAGAGAGGAAATAGAAGGAATTTGAAGGAGCCTAAGAAATGGGAGGCTTAAAGAAAATTTAAGCCAAGTTATGAATAGCTTAATCATGCATGGCACCCTACACATTAATTATGTTACTGATATATGTGTATAAGCATAATTACACCATAGAAAAGGGCACTAAATTGATTTTAGGTTAGGATATTTTGGATCTAGATTCATAAACTTAGCATCATACTCACCATGAGTAGCATTTTTTCTAATCCTAGTTATTTTTCAACATGTTTTCTTACAAATGTTGTTTACATTTCCAAAAATGTTTTATGTTGATATATGAAAATAGAAACACATTAGCTATGTTCTAATTTCAATCATATGATGGATTTGATGATATTTATGTTTTTTGATAGATTGTGCTTTGGCACAAGAGTAGATGTCGGACAACCACTCGGGACAGGTGATAGTTGTACATGTGATGTGTTATATGATATATGATTGGATTCAGTGGGGGATCCCAGAGGCCACCCACTGTGTTAGTTTGATTGGGGACATGGAACAACCTCGATGCAGACTGCACAATACAATAGTGCTCAACATATTTTGCCCTGCAAGGCTAAATTATGGTTTATATTTTTATGATTTACTGCCCCATGGACACACCATTATCAGAGTGCATGTCCAAATAGACTGCACACATGACATATGCACCATGATTCTTATGATCTTAGATTTACTATGTTTCTCTAATTTCTTCACACATGGGTTGATATCCTGATTAGATGATTATTACGCTAATATGATTTTCTGGTACAAATATGATTCTTTTGATTTGGATTTATTTGCCATGTTATGTTTTTGAATATTTATGAAAAGTATGTTTAGCTAGAATATGGTTAAAACCTGACATTTTTTCTATGATTAATTATATGTCATTCACTGGAACATTTGTCTCACTCTTTTTCTCCTTATCTTGCAAATCTAGTATTAGATTAGCTCATCTATCTTTGTGATTAGCATTTTAGAGTATCGCACACATACAGGAGAAGGGCCCAGATCCATGTATTTGAAATTGAAGTGTTTATATGGGATATATACCTTAGTGCTAGCGTTTTGTATTTGTGTTGTATAAAAGTAAACATGTAATGTATAGTCAGATTACAAATATGTAAATCTTATAAGATGTGGATGTGGTATGCCTAAGACATATGAAACCATACATATAGTTACAGATATTGAGAACCTTGCTTAGCTGCCAATACACATAACATGCATTTGTGTGCATGTTTTCTGGTATTTATTGTTATCATGGGGGCATTGACCTTGGACATTTTATGGTATTTAGCTGCTCCTATATCACATAAATAGTATACATAGATTAGTAGGCCGACAACATAAAGGTGTTACAACAGTTAGCATGCTACCAAATTTTTCTTGGTGATGTGTTAGTTATTATCTTGTTGTTGCATCCATTCCAATGCATAGGGGGTGGGTGTGACATAGATAAAACAACTTTAAATTCTCTCATCTCCCCTTTTGTTTACCATGAATCCCTTTTGATTCAGCCCTAACCTTCCCTGTTTTTTAGTCACTACCCCAAGGCTAATTCCCCCTCATAAACTCATGAACTTTGTAGAAAAATTATAGTATGGTCACAAAGATTTACTATCTCCCAAAATTACACAAAAATCTCATCAAAGCTAAGTCTATATAAAGCTTCCTAGACTAATTCTTATCTCCCCTTTCCTTCTCCTTCCTCCCTTGTCTTGCAGCACCTAAATTATGGTAAACTCTCTCCCTCATCAAACCCTAAACCTTGCAAGAAATCATAGTACTCATAAGAATCCTCAACCTCAAAAAACTAACTCAAATTTCTTACCAACAACTAACTTCAATTATAAGATTTAATTTAGTTTTCTTTCCTTCCTAACTTCCCTTTTCTCATCCTCGCAAAAAACAATCACTAAACAATCCTTGGATTAAGACATGATCCAACAAAAATAAGGTGGAAAGCAAGCTAGACATGAAACCTAAACTAGTTAGTCTCAAATTGTTCAAAACTCATAAAAAACAACCTAAACAACCCCTCCTTATGTTTGCTTCTCTTTCGCCCTTCTTTTCCCTCATAATTTCAGAATCCTCTCCTTCAAAAATAAAATAAAAAAAAAAAACTTAAGATTGTAGAAAATTTGCCATTAAACCCTAATTAAGCATGAACTTCACAAAACTTTCAAAACCTTAACTAACTTAAGTTTTTCTCAAAGCCCTAAATTTCTATAAGAAAACAACTCCCAAAATAGATCATATGCTGCTGAAATGAAAACAAATACATGGCTAAAACAAAATAGAACAAGTTTCTGAGTAAACTTATCAGATCCAAGCTAATCTTACAAACCCTAGCCTTTGGTTTCCACATCCTTTCTTTCTTTTCTTTTTCCTTCCTTTCTCCCCTCCTTTCCTTATTGAATTCTCATGCCAACCAGCTACCTTGAGGGCTATTTCTAGGCTTCCTCGGTCAGCCAAATGAAGCAGCCAAAAACTCTCTTTTGTGAAATGTCCAAAATGCCCTTACTCAAGAATTCTTATTCTATCCATGCCCCTTTCTCTCTCTTCTTTTTCTCTCTCTTTTCTTAGCTTCAAAAATAAGCCAACAAGCCCTTTCTATAGCCCTCCAAAGTTGGCCACACAACCTCCTTAAGAAAATTACCATTTTGCCGTTTATTTTTCTTAAGGGCTAAGTAAATGTGAAATTACCTTTTTATCCTTCATGAAAAGTCATGCCCCTCCTTAAAAAAATTACTATTTTACCCTTCATGAAAAGTCATGACACCTCCTAATCAAATTACTATTTTGCCCTTCATAAAAGTTGTGCACCTTCTAAAAGAAATTACTAATTTTACCCTTCATTAAAAGTCATGCCACCTCCTCAAGGAAATTACTATTTTGCCCTAGATAAATAAACTTATTCCCTTCATGTCCACTTGAGCTGCTAGCTTTCCAAAATTACCTTTCTACCTTCAACAAGTTACATAATACCACTCTTGTCCCCTGAGATTATGGTTTTAAAGCTAGGGATAAATCACTAATCAATCTCATTAATCTTTCTTAATGAAAATTTATCACTTTTGCACTTAATTGCTAAGTTTTCTTGAAAATTTCTTATCTTGCTTTCAAATCTATTTTCATCACCATAGAGGACTCATTTTTTTGTATCTCTCAAAACCACAATATCATTCCTCAAGGTCACAAATAAGAAAAATATTTTAATTCTCAAAGAAGTCTCAATTAATTAAAATCTTCAATAAACATATCATAATTGTCAAAGCGAGGAGCAATGATGTAAACAATAGAATTACTAGGGTTAGTACTAGGTCTAGGATGTTACAAAAATCCCCTATTGTCTTGAAATAACGAATAAGTGGAGATTGGGAGTACAGCTGAAAGTTTATATCAACTATCCAAAGGCTAATAATACTAAGATAGGACTTAATCATACGTATGTAATTATGTATCTATAGAAAGCAATTTATAATTTTGGATAAAATACAATTTGTCCCTTTAAATAATTAGTGTGGCAACACCCAAGCCCTAGAGTATGAAATATTGACAATTTTATATACCTATTTAATTTATTATAATACCCTTAATCTTGTTCTTAATTTACAATATCTTTTAGCCTTATACATGTCTTTCCTTAGGCATGCAAGAGGAATAGATTTATTAATTAATTATAAAATTTTTGTTATAATAAAAGTTGTTATTTTTTAGATTGATTGAGAGATAAATTTTATAAATTAATTATATTTTTTGGTTAAAATGAAAGTTGTTATTTGTTAAATTATAAATATTGGACAATGTAGGATAAGGGGTTCTTTTATGAAAGCTCTTATTCTTTTTTTTTTTTTTTTAATTACAATGAAAATTACTATTTTACAAATTAGTTAAGGAATAACTGTTTAATTAATTATAATTTTTTTTTGTTCCAATAACGCTGCTATTTTATAAAGAAGATTTGTTAATTTTTGAGCGTTGTGTACAGTGTGAACTAATGGGTGCTTTGTTAATTTAAATGAGTATATTAAATTTTTTAATTATTTTTAATTGTGAATACAAATTTGAGAGGTTGAACTATTACCTTTTATATTTGAGGGAATAAGTGTTATTATGATAATAGTTTAGAAAGTAAACTAAATTTTACCCTTTAAATTCCACCCCAATTATATATATTTTTTCTCATCAAGTGGTTAATTAAAATAACAAAATGGAAAACACACGCCGTCAACACCGCCTTGGCAATCCCAGCTGGCATCTTCATCGTCCTTTCTCTTTGCTTCGTCTATAGATGTATCCATCCATAGTTATATAATTAGAATAATCTATTCTCTTAGACTGAGCGGACTTTGGGAGTTTTCATATGGTCTCAGCCCCTACAAATGAGAAATTGTCGTCTCATTTTACAATCCAGGTAGTCTGGCTTCCATGTCTGAAATCCACTTTTGTTGTCTCATAAGGTAATCTAAGAGGGGATGAATTGAGTATTTATTGTGAAAAAAAATGTAATAACTAATATTTAGTCAATTAAAATTACGTAATTAATCAAAGTAAATATAAATAATATATGTAAAATAAGAATAGTAGGGATAAGAAATGTAAACTCTTTTATAATAATTCAACTTGATATCCAAGTCTATATTCACTTTCTTGAACTCTAATCAATCAAGGTTTTACTAAATTTTTTGTACTTGATGGAGGTAAGAGTTCCCGATTACAAACAAATCTTTTCATTTAGTGAGTTTTAAACACCAATACAAATTGGAGTAAAAATAATTTAAAAATGTAACAATTCCTCATAAGTTGGATTAGTTATCATTCATATACAAAATAATCTCATTTCAAAAAGGTACTTTCAAGAATAAATAATTTGTTCCAAACACTTTTTATTTAACTAATAAACAATATAGCACAAAGAATAAAAAAAGAGAGATTAACAAGACTTTGAGAGCTTGTTTTTTTGCATTTTTCTCTATTCAATTTATACTCATTTTATAGGAAAAATCACCAAAGAGACATTGGAGAGACATTGGGCAAATCTTGACCTTTTGTGAGATGGTAAAAGACAAATTTGAATATTCTGTCAGCAGTAGTAACACATAGGCTCACTTTGAATTTTTTTTTTTAAAAAAAGAATCCAATATTCAAAAAATTCTAAACACTCTGCAATTAGTTTACTTTTAAATACAAAAAAAGTCATTAAATAATAACCAATTGTTTAAGATAAGTAATCTATTTTTCAAGAATATGTCAGACTAAAAAAACTGCTTATATCAGAATTTATTAGTAAAGTTGAAAATAGTTTAGAGATTTGAATTCTCAAAAAAAAATAACAAATTAAATATTTTTAAAAAACTCATAATGTCTACTTTCATTTGAAAAACTTGTATAAACTGAATATTTATATTTTAATATATGACTAAAATGCTTTAGTATACTCATTCTATCTACTGATAATATGGCTCAGTAGAATGACTCAATTAGAAAAATTGTATCTATTTAATTATAAGTGTAAAATGTGCATTTAATATATCTATTTAAAACTTGGCATGTCTGTTTTATAAGTAAAATAAAATTAAAATTCTAGTAGTACTGTAAAATATATTTTACTATTTAAAACTCATATAGTGTAGATTTTAAAATTGACTTTTTGATAAGATAAATATAAAAATTGATATAAAAAAGTGCTTCAATATAGAAGAGTATATGTGATAAATTATATATCAAAATAAAGATATTTGAGTCTAATTTTATATAAAATTGACTTTATTATTATTGAAGTTTATATAATAAGATATGATCAATTTATTATATGTATGTCTAATTTGACAATTTTATTTTGTAGCACAAATTTGTTTTGCTATTAATAAAATCAATATGAAATCTTGAAACCAACAATCTTCTCATTTTCGATGATGACAAAAAAATATAAAATACATGATATTCATTAAGCATATGTCATGTAAATTTTTTTACTTTTTGACATCATCAAAAAATAAACTATATAGACTCTTCTTCAATATATGTATGAAAAGGATTTAGACTCTCCCTCTATAAAAAGAAACTAGATTCAATTAATTTTAACATGTATTTAAGTTTATAAGGCCAAGTTCCCCTTTGATAAAATAAAATATTTCTTCATTAAGAGGTTTTGTAAAAATATCTACTAATTGATATTCGGTGCCCACGAATTCAAGCATTATATCTCCTTTTTAAACATGATTTCTTAAGAAGTGATATCTAATATCAATGTGTTTTGTTCTTGAGTGTTGAATGGGATTTTTACATATGTTGATGGCACTAGTATTATCATACTTAACAGGAAAGTGTTTACACTTAAATCTAAAATCTAATAAAATGTATTTTATCCATAAAATTTGTATGCAACAACTTTTCGTAATCACATATTCCACTTCAGTCGTAGATCAATATTTTAAAACCTAGACCGGACCAGCTGGTTCGATTGGTTCAATCGTGAACCAGTCTAAAAAAATGGTCCAAGTGACCCCGTAAAACCGAAAATGAGATTAGACCAGTCAAACTCGATCAAAACCAGTTAAAAATTGGTAAAATCGGTCGATTTTTACTGCTTTTCTAAAACCGGCTCGGACGAACAGACCCCTCTCTGTGATTGTCTCTCTCTTGCTTGCGCCATCTCAACAGTTCAAACTTAAAATTAAAAAAAATACCACCCCCAAAAAGGCAGCTTCGTACCGCCCTCCTTACCCCCCCCTCTCTCGCTCTTTTCCCCCAATTAATTCTCCCTCTCTCTCTTCCCCCAATTAACTCCCCCCCCCCCCCCCTAATTTAATTCCAATCCCCCCACGTGCTTCTCTCTCTCTCTCTCTCTCTCTCTCTCTTCCAAAAATAATACCCCTCTTCCACCCTTTAAATTTTCCAAACCCCACCCCTGCCTCTCTCTCCTTTGTTCCCCCTCCTCCTTTCCCCCTCCTAAAAGAAATATATATATATATATACATTTCAAAAAAATATTTTGATTATTTTTTACATATATATTATTTAATCAAGATATATCAGGAAAATAAAAATATAAAAATAGTAAAAATTAGCTTCTAAAAAATAATTTCTTAAACTTTCTAATTAAAATTTATATATTTTTTAATTATAAAATGAACAGATAATAATAAAAATATGTTAAAATTATTATACCATCTATTACTTTGAGTATTGTATAAAATTTAAATAAAAATATATTAACTATACTAAATTTATTGAATTATTTATTTATTTAAAAAAAATTTATTATTAACCGATTCGACCGGCGATTAAATCGGTTGAACTGGTTGAACTGTGACCCGGTGGCTTTACTAGTTTGATTACCGGTCAGGTTTTTAAAGCATTGCCGTAGATAAAGTAATTGAATTTTGTTTTATACTAACTTATGAAATTAAAGATTTTTCAAAAAAATAACAAGTTCCGTTAGTACTTTTTCTATCTCATTTACATCATCCAAAATCTGCATCTAAATATCTAGTAAATTCAAAGGAGGTTCATTTAGAATAAAATAATCATGCATTTATAGTTTGTTTAAGATATTTAATAATTCTTTTGAAGACATGTAAATGAAATTTTTGTAGATTTACTTGAAATCTAACACACATACAAACACTAAACATAATATTGAGACAGTTAACAGTTAAGTATAATAAATTGTCAATCGTACCTCTATGTAGCTTGATGTATATAGATTTTTCTTTAATATCTTCATCAAATTCAATTAAGATGTTAATAGGAGTTCTCATAATTTTAGAATTAGTCATCCCAAATCCTTTTAGTAACTTTTTAGTACACTTAACTTAATTGATCACAATTTCTTCTTTGAATAGTTTTATTTGATAACCAAGAAAAAAATTCAACTCATCCATTTTATTCATTTCAAACTCATTTTACATGGATGAAACAAAATTTTCACATAAAAATTCATTACTAGCTCAAATAATAATATCATTGAAATAAATTTGAATAATGAGTAAATCATAATTTTTTTTCTAACGAATAAAATATTATCCACTTTTCCCATTGAAAATCTATTTTCTAATAAAAATTTTGAAAACCTTTTACACTATGATTTAGGGATTCATTTTAAATCATATATAACTTTTAAAAGTTTGTAAACATGATCTACATATTTTTCATTTTCAAAATCAAATAGTTGTTTAACATAAACATTTTGAACAATAAAATCATTTAGAAAGGTATTTTTAACATTTATTTGAAATAATTTGAAATTATATGAGATGCAAATGTAACTAATATTCTAATACTCTCAAGTCTAGCTACAGGACCAAAAGTCTTTCCATAATCTATTTTTTCTTTTTGATTGAAATTTTGAGCTACAAATCTTGCTTTATCTCTAATTATATTGTCAGATTTATTAAGTTTATTTCTAAAAACCCATTTGGTTCCAATAACTCTATGATTACTAGGTCTAGACACTAATTTTTAAATTTTATTTCTTTCAAATTGATTTAATTCTTCTCACATAGAGTGACTAGATTTTTATGTCTAAGTTTTTAACAAATCACTATGTGAAGTTTCATCAAAAATTTTTCTATACAGGGGGGATTTTCAATTTCTTGCTCTTTATCATTAATATTTAAATTAACTAAATCATTCTCAATATGATCATATAACTTTATGCAAAAATGGATCAATTTCATCAAATATAACATGTATAGATTTTTCAACTACATTAATTTTTTTATTAAAAAATTTATAAGCCTTATTTGTAGTAGAATAACTTAAAAATATACCTTCATCTTATTTTACATCAAATTTACTAAGATTATCTTTAGTGTTTAAGATAAAATATTTTCACCTAGATATTTTAAAATAACCAATCTTTGTTTCTTTGTTAAACCAAAGTTTAAAAAGAGTTTTCTTAAAAATCAGTCTAATAAGAACTCAATTTAAAATTTAACAAGTTGCATTAACTGTTTCGCCTAAAAAATATTTGGGTAGCATGTATTCATTATGCATAGTTCAAACTATTTCTTGTAAAATTCTATTTTTTCTTTCAACAATTTCATTTTGTTGTGGGTTTTAGGTGTGTAAAAATTATGCTCATACCCATAAGTATTACAAAGATTTTCATATTCCCCACCATGATCACTTTTAATTTTTGAAATCATATAAATATTTTCATTTTGAACTATTTTACAAAATTTTAAAAATTAATCACATACTTCATTCTTTTGCATTAAAAAAATATCCAAATAAATCTTAAAAAATGTTCAATAATTACAAAAGTATGGAGTTTCAACCAAGATTAGTAACTTGAGAAGGTCCAAATAAATTTAAACATAAGAGTTGTAAAGGCCTAGATATAAAAATTACATTTACAAATTTAAAAGAAATTTTTCTTTATTTTTCTAGTTGACAAGGAGTACAAATTTTATCTTTATCAAACGAGTTTAGGTATATCAATAAGTAGTTATTTTTGTTGAAAGTTTAGAAATTATATCCATACTATAATGACCTAACTTTCGATGTTATAACCAAGAATCATTATATAATACACTCAAACATTTCACATTTTATTCAATTAAACCATTGAAGTCAATAGCATAGACATTTTCATCTCTTAAAGTAACAAACACTAAAATATTGTTCTTATTAAAAAATTTGCATGCATTATTTTGAAAAATAATTTTATGACCATTATCACACAATTGACTAATGCTAAATAAGTTATGTTTTAAACTATCAACAAATAAAACATTATCAATAATGAGGGAGTTAGGGTTACCAACTTCTCTAATGTCAACATATTTCCTTTTGTATTGTCTCCAAAAGTCACATACACTCATCCATATTTGAGATAAAATTGAATTTTGAGTAATCTCCCAACATATGTTGTCATATCCCACCCATCTAGCCACTCGGCAAAGTGTGATAGCCAGGTCAACGGCCAACACCCACCAGATGGAAATCCGACAGCATGCCGGCTGTTAAACTCTTTTTGTCTAAACTTAACTTGTACCTGTAGCAAAATTAATATATCCCCAACACATTATTCATATTTCAAAGTTACTCCACAACTAATAACATGTGCTCTACTATCAACACCTAGAAGCAATATAGATATATTTTCTACACAAAAATACCTACATTACCAACATCACCATCTCATAAACTAAAGGTCATGTACTAAGATTCATTATACAAAATATCACCATACAAAGTCTCACTATAAATAACGTAGCTATATCATTTCAAAATAACTCTACCTATCACAAAATATAGCCTCAGTTATATATGGCCGCCTCAACTAGTGAGTTGTGAAGACATGTGCGGTAACGAGTACAAGGGTATCAACTATGTATGCTAGAACCTGTAAAAATAAAATAATAAGAATATGATTCCTAGTAAATGGCATATGAACTAAACTTAGGAAAATAGAAATGATTTCATATCTATGGCATACAAATTCATCGTTTATAAACATTTCTAACAAAGAAAACAAAAACACAAACAAGGCATCATAGCAAATGCTTTCTGTTTCGGGGCATAATAATCATACCCATAATCCATAATAAAGGTTATCAAGAACATATTAGAGAATCACATTTAAATTATAGTCATGCATTGGTCATATAACTTTGATCAGTGTGTATAACTGACAATCTCTGAGGGCAGTAAAATATTTAAAATATAAAACTATCTAAATATGCTAGACGCTACTACACTATGCAACCTGCATCATGGGCCACCATTCTAGGCCAAGCTGACACAGTTTGTGGTACTCTAAGACCCCACTGGGTGTCATGTACGTAGGACTGTCACCTGTCCTAGATGGCTGTCAGGCATTCTAGTCTAAGTGTCGAAGCACTAAAGTTTCATGAAATCATTAAAACTCATATATATGATGAAAGCATAACATAAACACTCTATTTCTATGTTTTCATACCAAATACACACTCATGGTTTCAAACAGTTCATGCTTTTCACTAAAACATACATTTAATTTAAAAACTAAGTTTAAAAAATATACTACTCACATAATGTAGATAGTCTAGGAAAAAGATCCTGGAGCTGTAGGCTCAAGGTTTGACTCAGCTCTACTTTCCTCCCCTACACATAGGATACACATATGCAATGGGAATAACATTCTATATGTAGAGTGCAAATGCATACTTATGCCCTAGATCACATGAATACAAGCCCTTACTCGCTTTGTCAACTTTTGGGTTCGAACCAAATATGCCCTTACTCTCTCTCAACTTTTGGGTTCAAACCAAATATGCCATTTGTCTCTCTATTTCCAACCACAAATGCAAGATTAAGATTCACAAAATCTACTATAAGCATAGATTAACCCAAACATAGCAAAATCTAAACCTATTTTGGCTAAATCTACTAAAATCATGCAACATTTCCTATGGGTTCACCTCTCTCTCTTTACAACACACATATATCATTAACTACAAAATCTACACCTATTAAAAGCTCTAGAATGGAGTAAATAAGCTAGATGTACAAAAATTTTGAAGAAAAACCCAAGTACTAGTGGGATCCCTTACTTTTTTGGTTGATTTTCTCCCTTTCTCTTTTTTCTTTTCCTCTCTTTCTCTATCTCTTCCCTTGGCTATGTGAAAGACACTTATGGGGTTTCCAAATATCCCCTTGGCTTACATAGGTAGGGTTTTCTTTTAAAAGGAAAAATTAATTATTTGCCCCTCTAATTTTCTCCCAAGTTTTAATCCTCATGGATTTTTAGATAAATTTTGGATACCCTAGGATGTCACTCAAAATCTTTATTTTATAGTTTTAGGAGTCCAAGAGGTTTTAGGGGTCTTTGAAGGGGCTAAAAATCTCAAAATTTTAGAAAAACTTGAAAAAATGTGACCCAATGCACTACGGCACGGTCTGGTGCTACAGCGCGCTCATTCCAATGCCCAGCGCACCATAGCTCTTGGGCATGCTACAATATGCAAAAACTAGTTTGCAGTGCTACAGCTCACTACTACAATAAAGCTAAAGTAATTTTTTTTTTTTTAAACAAAAATTCAACTTGTCTCCAAACTTTCATATATGCTTCCCTGAACCTTAAACTCCTCAAATTCCTTCCAAATAAATTCTAAAATGCAACCAAATACATAAAATTATATAAAATCAAAATCAAAATCAATTTGGGTTGTCACAATTCTACTATCCTTAGAAAGAATTTCGTCATCAAAATTCAATTACCTAGAGTTGGAAATAGATATGAATGTCATCCTCTCATTCCCAAGTCATTTTTTCCTTATTTGGGCTTCTCCACAACACTTTAACTAGTGACACTTTCTTGGAACGAAGTTACTTCACCTCGGTGCCTAAAATTGAAATAGTTTCGTAGTATAAGTAAGATCTTCCCTTAATTCTATTGGTGGGGTCTGGAAGACGTGGATAGGATCCCCTAAACACTTCCTCAGCATGGACATGTGGATACGTTATGTATCTAGGAAAGCTCTGGTGGCAGTGCCAGTCTATAAGCAATTGGCTTCACCTTCTCAATGATCTCACAAAGTCCAATGTACTTGAGAGCCAGCTTACCCTTCTTGCCAAACCTTACAATACCTTTACATGGAGAAACTTTAAAGAACACTTTATCATCGACCTTAAACCCAACTGAGCGGATAATGCACATGAAATGAAAGAAAAAGAACCTGAATCAAATAACACATAAACATTTGTGCCATAGATAGATAACATACTCGTTACTGTGTTTGGGATGGCCCTCGCCTCCTGACAGTTCATGGCAAAAATTGGGGTCTCTACTCCCTATCTACTGGTAGTCCTTCTATATTTGCTAGTGTGAGGGCCACTATCTCTGGCTTGAGCTCTCTAAAATGTATCTGGGCTAGGAATAACCCCTGAACTTTGACCCATCTACTGGTAGTCTCGTTTGATGTGCCCAGCCCTATCTACATCTGTAGCACATTCTAGAGCCTTTCATGCACTCTCCTTTATGGTTCTTCCCACAGTTCGCACATGAGGGAGCCCATGTTGTTGATCTCTCTACTCTTGAAGCACTTCTACTAGCAACACTCTCTATCTCTCGAGCTTTAGTAGCTCTACTATCTCTAGGCACCATAATGGTAAACCTCTACTCCTTCAAAGCTGGGTTAGAAGTTGCTACTGACATAGAACCCTGTTTACCTGGTGCCTCCCCTTTCTACTCAACTTGTGGGGTTGATGCTGGCCTCTTCTATGGTTGCCCCTCCCTCCTAGCTAAAGCAATCACCGGGGCACTCCTTTTGGCTCGCTCTTGTCTCCTTTGGGCAAATTCTACTTCTATCCCCTTAGCTGTAGGGCATGTTCCACCAACTTTGTGAAGGTGCTATGCTCTTGCATCTCTGTCTTGGCCTGAATCTCTAGTCTCAGTCCAAACTCAAACTGTCTACACTTATCTTGCTCATCCTCCACAAACATTTATGCAAATTACAACAACTCAGTAAACTTGGCCTCATAGTTGGCCACTGTCATGTTCCCTTGCTTCTAGTCCAATAACTCACTACACTTCTGGTCTTGGTAACTGGTAGAAAATACTGCTCGTCAAATGCAGTCTTAAACTTAGTCTAATTGATAACTGTTCTTGCTGGTTGCTTGGCCTTATAAGACTTCCACCACTATAAAGCTCTACCTCTAAATAGGAAAGTGACATTCTGCACCCGCTGGTCATTGGGGTAGTGCATCAAATTAAAAATCTACTTAATCTCTTGGATCCACTCCTCTGCCTACAATGGGTACATGGTCCCAAGGAATTTAGTTGCCCCTAACTTCTTGGCCCTCTCTATAATCTTTTCCTCATCTAATCTAGGCTTTTGAATAGTAGAACAAGACACCATAGTTAAACCTACGGCCTGAGCTATAAAAGTCATTAGCTTCGGTGTAACTAAAGGAGCTGGCGGTGGTGCTGGGTTCACTGGTGGTATGGGAGGAACAAGTGTAGTAGTCACTGGTAGTGGTGGTGGAGTCAATGGAACGATCCTTGCAGGAGGTAGGTCTCATAGGACACTGGCACGTGGCAGTGAGGGACCCACCCCCTGATGCTGTCGACGCTGCTGTGCTCGTGTCATCCCTAGAAGGCTAGCCAGTAATTTGTTCTTTCCTTGGCCTATCCCTACCTCTACCTCTGTCTTTCCTAGCACGCTCTACAATTTTACAAAATCACAAATCTTGTAGATTAGAACATATGTATTTAAGCAAATACTATGCATGAACCTAGACTCTAACACTCACTCTGATACCACTTTAACTATCACACCCCACCTATCTAACCACTCGGCAAAGCGTGACAGTTAGGGCAACAGTCAACACCCACCAAATGGAAATCTGATAGTATACCGGCTGCTAAACTCCTTCCGTGTAAACTCAATGTGTACCTATAGCAAAATTAATATATCCTCAACACATTATCCACATTTCAAAGTTACTCTACAATTAATAGTATGTGCTCTACTATGAATACCCATAAGCAATATAGATACATTTCCTACACAAAAATATCTACATTACCAACATAACCATCTCATAAATTAAAAGTCATGCACTAAGATTCATTATACAAAAACTCACCATATAAAATCTCACTGTAAATAACATAACTACACCATTTCAAAATAACTCTAGCTACAACAAAATATAGCCTTAGCTATATCTGACCGCCTCAAATAGTGAGCTGTGAAGGCACGTGCGGTAACGAGTATGAGTGTATCAACTGTGAATGCCACAAGCTATAAAAATAAAATAATAAAAATAGGATTCCTAGTAAATGGCATATGGACTAAATTTAGGGAAACAGAAAGGATTTCATATCTATGGCATACAAATCCATCGTTTATGAACATTTCTAACAAAGAAAAAAATGTGAACAAGGCATCATAGCAAATGCTTTCTATTTCGGGGCATACCAATTATACCCATAATTCATATTAAAGGTCATCAAGAAACATATTAGGGAATCACATTTAAATCACAGTCATGAATAGGTCATACAACTTTGATCAGTGTGTACAACTGACAATCTCTAATGGCAGTAAAACATTTAAAATATAAAACCATCTAAATATGTCGGACGTTGCTACACTATGTAACTTACACCATTGGTCACCACTCCTGGCTTAGCTAATACAATCTATGGTGCTCTAAGACCACACTGGATCCAATATCATGTACGTAGAATTGCCACTCACCCCAGATAGTTGTCCAATATTCTAGTCTAAGTGCCCAAGCACTAAAGTCTCATGAAATCATTAAAACTCACATATATATGATGAAGCATAACATAAACACTCTATTTTCATGTTTTCATATCAAACATGCACTCATGGTTTCAAAACAATTCATGTTTTTCACTAAAACATACATTTAATTTGAAAAGTTAAATTTAGAAAATATGCCATCACATATTGTAGATGGTCTAGGAAAAAGATTCTAGAGCTATAGGCTCTAGGTATGGCTCAACTCGACCTTCCTCTCCCTTACATGTGGGATACATATATATAATGAGAATAACATTCTATATGCAAAGTGCAAATGCATGTCTATGTCCTGGATTATATGAATGCAAGCCCTTACTCTCTTCTCAACTTTTGAGTTCAAACCAAACATGTCCTTACTCTCTCACAACTATTGGATTCAAACCAAACATGCTCTTGTTCTCTCTATTTCCAACCACAAATACAAGATTAAGATTCACAAAATCTACTATAAGCATAGATTCACCCAAACATAGCAAAATCTAAAACTATTTTAGCTAAATCCACCAAAATTATGCAACATTTCCTATGAGTTCACCTTTCTCTCTACAACACACAAACGCCATCAAATACAAAATCTACATTGATTAAAGGCTCTAGAATGGAGTAAATAAGCTAGATGTACAAAACTTTTGAAGAAAAACCCAAGTACTAGTGAGATCCTTTCCTTTTTTGTTGATTTTCTTCCTTTTCTCTTATTTCTTCTCATCTCTCTCTTTCTCTCTCTTCCCTTGGCTGCGTGAAAGACAATTATAGGGTTTCCAAATATCCCCTTGGCTTACATAGGTAGGGTTTTCCTTTAAAAGGAAAAATTACTTATTTACCCCCTCTAATTTTCTCCCAAATTTTAGTCATTATAGATTTTTAGATAAATTTTGGGTACCCTAGAATGTCACTCAAAATATTTGTTTTGTAGTTCTATGAGTTTGAGAGTGTTTAGGGGTTTTTAAAGGGGTTAAAAATCTCAAAAATTTTAAAAAAAGGTGAAAAATTGCAACGCAGCGTGCTACAACGCACTCATTCCAGTGCCCAGCATGCCAAGCACTTGGGCACCCTACAATGCCCAAAAACTAGTATGCAATGCTACGGCACGCTACTATAATAACGCTATAGCAAAATATTTTTAAAACAAAAACTCAACTTGTCTCTATATTTTCATATATGTTTCCCTTAACCTTAAATCCCTCAAATTCTTTACAAATAAATTTTAAAATGCAACCAAATACATAAAATTATATAAAGCCAAAACTGAAATCGGTTTGGGTTGTCACATATGCCTTGAACATTCACTATCCAAAAACTATTTTATTCTTTTTTATGGTACTCTTCGTGCAAAACTCTTACAAAAATAAATTAGATTTTGATTTTTGGTACCCAAACTTTCTTAGGTCCAATAATGTTAGAATATGTTCCTTTAAGAACTCAAATAGATGTAATATTACATATTTCTTTCTATTTATAATTACTTGGAACTAAAATAGTTTTAGGTCCTATAAGCAATTTTCTTTTTAAAGAATAGTCACAAGCACAATGTCCCTTTCTATCACAATGAAAATATACAATAATGGGACTAGATTGATGAGAGCTTTTTATCAAAAAGAAATTATAAAACTTTTGGCTTTGACAAGCTTTATATCCTAATCTGGTTTTATCAAAATCATATCTTTGAGTAACAAGTAATTCATTCAAATTTTCCTTTCCTTGAGCAAACTTATGAAAGACATTTTCAAGCTCTTTAACTCTTTTTGTCAATAAATCATTTGTTTCATCTTTAGACATCGAAGTAAGTTGAGTTTTCAAACAATAATTTTCGTTTTTAAAACTAAATTTTTCATTATAAATATTTGAGTGCTTCTTTTTCAAATCTTTATATTTTTTCAAGAATGCTTAATTCATTTTGTAATTAATTACATACATGTAATAACTTATTATAAGATAATTTAAAAGTATTAGAAGTAGAAGAAGATGAGCTTATCTCATTATCACTTTCTTTAAAAGTTACAAGGAACATAAATTAGTAATATCATTTCCACTAGATTCTTCTACTGAGTCATTTTCATTTCTTATATCTCAAGTGGTGGCTTTCATGACTTTCTTTCATTTCTTCATCTCTTTATTATTTTTCTCTAAAAGTGGACATTCGGTTTGATGCCTCCATGCTTTTTACATTCATAACATACCACATCTCTTAGAAGATTCTTCCTTTTGATTATCTTTCCTTTGTCTCCTCTCAAATTTTTTCTTATCAAGTAACTTGGTGACTCTCTTTGCAAATTGTGCAATTTCACCATCACTTTCTTCTTCACTCTTACTAGAAATCGAAGCATTACTTCTCCCTCCTTTTGGCTTTTCTCTTTTTTATTTCTTTGTGTCATTTTATAGGTCATTAGTAATCCTAGAAATTCTTCAATTGAAACTTTGGAGAGATCATTTGCTTCTTATATAGTAGTTACCTTTGGAGCCTAACTTTTGATAAGTATCCTAAGAATTTTCTTAACATGAATTTCATCATTAAAATTTTTATCAAGAAAAATCATGTCATTAATAATTGTGAATCGAGTATACATTTCTTTAATAGATTCATTTGGTTGCATCATAAAGAGTTTATATTCATACTTAGCATATTAAGTTTAGTATTATTAACTCTACTTATACTTTTATGTGTAATTTCAAGTGTTTATCAAATACTTTATGCTATTTTACATACAAAGACTCTATTAAATTCATTTCTATCAAGAGCATAAAATAGTATATTCATTATTTTTGCATTTGTAGTAAAATTTTTCTTATTATTTTCATCCCAATCTTTCTTCTCTTTAATAATTACTTCATTTTCTTTAACAATTATGGGAGTTTATATCCTTCTTCAATAATATTACAAATATCATAATCTATTTGTTAAAGATAATTGGTCATCCTAATCATCTAATAACTATAGTTATCATTATTAAAGAAATACAGTCTAGTAATTAATTAACCTCAATAATCCCATGTGCCCCGATGATTGTTATAATATATGATCTTATCCTAAAGACTTTTTAAGGTCAACATATAAAGTTTAGCTCTAATACTAGTTATTATCCCAAAAGATAACGCAAGAGGAGGGTGAATTGGCTATTTATCACAAAAAAAAAAATGTAAGAACAAAAGTTGAATCAATTAAAACTATGCAATTCAACCAAAGTAAATATAAAATAATTTATGTAAAATAAGGAGAGTAGGAATAAGAAATGCAAACTCTTTTATAGTTGTTCAACTTTATATCCAAGTCTATGCCCACTCTCTCGAACTCCAATCGAATGAGGTTCCACCAAATCTCTTACACTTGTTGGGGAAAAGAATTTCCAATTAGAAATAAAACTTTTGATTTAATAAGCTTTAAACTCCAATACAAAAATGGAGTAGAAATGATGTAAAAATGCAACAATTGCCCTTAAATAAGGTTAGCTACCACTTATATACAAAATAATCTCGCTTCAAAAAGACACTCTAAGAATAAACAATTTATTCTAGGCACTCTTTGTTTAATTACCAGATAATGTAGCACAAAGAATAAAAGAGAGATATTAAAGAGATTTTGAAAACTTGTTCTTACATTTTTCTCCCTTTGGTCCATGTTCTTTTTATAGGCAAAATTATCAAAGAGATGTTAGAGAGACATTGGACAACTCTTGGTCTTTTGTGAGATAGTAAAAGACAAATTTGAAACTTCTGTTAGTAGTAATAGCACATAGGCTCACTTTGAAAATTCAAAAAAATGGCTTTCAACATTCAAAAAATTCTAAAAAAAATTCTGAACACTCTACAATGAGTTTACTATTAAACATAAAAAGAACCCTTGGATAATAACTAATTGTTTAAGAGAAATGGTTTATTTTTCAAGGATATATCAAACTAAAAATTGCTTTTGTCAAAATTTATTAGTCAATTTTAAAATAGTCTAGAGACTTGAATTTTTAATCCAAAATAATAAATTATATATTTTGGAAAAGCTCATAACGTCTATTTTCATTTGAAATTAGATTTGTATAAACCAAATTTTTATATTTTAAAATATAATTAAAATACCATAGTATACTTATTTTGTTTGCTAATAGTGTGACTCAACAAATTAACTCAATTAAAAAAGTTGCATCTATTTTACTATGGAGTTGTTCGGTTGGTATGACAAACTTATCCTGCTTTATCACGTATTCGCTTGGGGTGTAACAAAGCCGGATAAGGATTTGTATCTGAGTATGGTGGATAGCTCATTTGCTATTTTTGGGGGGATAAAATTTATCCCCCTAATAAACTAAATTTTTGGACACAAATGCCCTCAGGGCTCCTTCACATAACTAGTCTTCATTCTCCTTCCACGAGCGCAGAGGGAGACGACCCACAGCGATCCAAGAGCGCAGAGGGAGACGACCCGCAGTGATCCACAAGCGCAAAGGGAGACGACCCGCAATCGCCCATCGCCGGCATCGCCAGAGCTTCTGGAGCTCGTCCATGGCGTCTAGCCTGATTTGAAGACTCGGCTCCTCTTCACCTACGAGCGTAGGGAGGCGAAATAGAGGGAGGAACACTTGCACCCACCGCCGGCATCCCCAGGCTCGATCGATCTCGGCGGTCGCTGTTTGCGCCCACCGCCGTCTTCTGGAGGTCGTTCATGGCTTCTAGCCTGAACGACCTAGTTCCTCTCAAGCCCCAAACCCGGTTCCTCTTCCGTGCCTCTTCTAGGCTGGGTTCTTGGTCTGCCTAGGTCGGCCAGATGGGCCGACCCAACCCGGCATGTCAGAGGTAGTGGCTGGTGGCCGGTGGCTAGTTGTTAAAGGGAGGTTGATGATCCGACAGAGGTCTAGCTTGATTTTTTATTTTTTATTTTTTACTTGCAAGGGCTTTTTAGTTAATTTAAAATTTTATCCCATTTCTTCTCTATTAAACTAAACATGTGGTAACACTATTTAATCCACATAAATTTATCCCACTATATCCTATCTTACTATATCTTACCCTCCTATCTGAACAGCCCCCTATAAGTGTAAAACGTGCATGTAATATATTTATTTAACATTTGACATGTCTATTTTACAAATAAAATAAAATTGAAATTTTAATAGTAACATAAAATGTCACACCTCATCCTACTCACCGGGTGAGGGATGACAATCGGGGTAACAACGATCATATCATTGTACCAGCAACATAGTAACATGTTACCTACTATAACCCTTGTATTATCTGTCTCAAGTAAATCCACATAACTTGTATAATATATTACACTTATAAGACCAAGTAATGTTCACAGCTAACTATATAATCTAGCCATGCCTCATAAATAAAATATAATCCACTGTCACCATATAATCATCTAATACCTTGACACATTTTGAATAGTGCAAATGTAAACTATTCATTAGCTATTTACATTACCACAAATATCTACCTTATGACATCAATCACATGAATGCTTGTGCTGGCCCAACCTCCACAAAATGCATGAGATGCTAATGTAGATGCTACTGTTATAGGCTAGGTTCTCTCTGATTCTACATGGGGAAAATGGAGGAGTGAGACATGTGTGCTAGTGAATGGCACATAACCTAATCTCAGTAGAAACAGTCAGGTTTTAATACTATAGTGTCTACAAATACTTTTCCATAAAATTCTTGAACAAGACATAGTAGATAAATCAATATCAAGAAAATCAAATCTATGTAGTAATATTGGCCATAACATAAGCAATATATTCTGAGAGCATCAGATAATCATAGAATGCATCTAATAATCACAAAAAGTATTAGAAATCCTCAAAGATCATAGTGCATAATCATGTGTGTGGTTTGGTCGGTGTGCACAATCGAATATAGTGCATTTGGGGGTAGTAAAATATAAAAGCCAAGAAAATCAAGAAACTACGCCAGGCGCTACTACTACACTGTGTAGCCTGCACCAATCGTTGCCACCATTCCCTCAGCCAAAGTAACATAGTCTACGGCCTCTAGATTTCTCTATCAAATCCCAATCTATATCATATAACATGTAACATCATAGCATTATGCATGTATAACTACCATCTACCTAGGTGGTTGCCCAACATTTTTCCTCTAGTGCTAATGCACAAAATAACATGAAAATCATCAAACTAAGTATATAACAAAAATCAAAACACAGCTAACTATTTCCCTTTTCTTAATATTAACATACAAGTGATTTTAGAAATAATTATCGTCATTTATAAAACACAATTGGAAAAATAATTAAGATTAGGAAGATACCACTCACCTAGTATGCAATTTACTATTTAGCCCTGAAAGTTGACCAAAGATTTTCTCAGATTTGTTTTCATTTTCCTATAAGTTAATCGTATACAGATATAAGTTATATACTCTAAATGTGAAATAAAAATGCATGTCGAAAGATCTGGATAGCCTAATTATTATTTTCCTATTCTATTACCCTTGGATGTTCGCTTAATCTTCATTTCATATGCTTAACTTTCATCCTTTCCTATGGTTCGACTACCCTTGATATTGTACCGTGATCTTCCCTTAAAATTTCATAAAATTTTAAAGGAGAATCAAATAATTCATGGAAGATCACTCTTAAGCTAATTCTAATATTATCTTGAAGTTTTAATCTTGAATACTTTTCTCAAAGTTTCAGACCTTTCTATTATTCTAGCATACTTTTGAAGTTAAAAATAGCATACAGCTCCTACATGTAATATAGTAGGATTAAACATAATCTATGAGAAATATACATAAACTTCAACTACACATATTCTATGAAAAATATGCATAAACTTTCATAAACTCGAAGTTTTTATATTTTATTTATCTTGCTTCCCTCCTTTCTCTTCTTCTCTTCCTCTTCTTTTTCCTCTTTCTCCCTTTTCTCTTCCCTCTCCCTTGGCTATCCTACACTACAATTGGAGGCCTCCAAAGGGTATTTATAGACCCTTTAGGTCAGTGGAAGTGGGCCCCACATGCCTATCACATTACTTTTATGCCCCCTTCCTTTTTACCATTATTTTCCTTGCGCTGTCTGTAATAAAATGTCAATATCTAAAACTCCAAAACTCAAAATCACCTAATTCAAAAAGGTTTTTAAAGTAACTTAATGGGCTATAATTTTTATGTTGATTCTACATGTAGAAGGTTCAAAACAGGCTCGAAATTTGGGCTATCAGCATGAAAACTCTCATTGGACTTTTGTTCGATTTTTGGGTTATAACTTGAGTTACACAACTCATATCAATATCATTCAAATTGGGTTGTAAAGCTATTTCAAGGTTTCACAATTTTGCTAATTTGACCTACACCTAATTTTGGATAGAGAAGGCCAAATCTAGCCTACCATTGAGTCAAAGTTATCACCTATCCTACAGTCGACAACTTTGGGCCTATTTTAGTGAAATGCATATAACTTGAGTTAGAGTAATTAGATTAGATTGATTCCAAAACCTGTGGTTCATTAACTTGAAAGTTCACAATTTTCGTTTTTGACCCCAACTTAATTTAGATTGGAGATTGCCTAAAATTGCCTGGACAGGGGATCACAAACTTAAGACCAGACTTGAAGGATTCCTATGGTAGTAGGACGCTTACATAATGCTTATTATATTTATTATTTATCACTCATTAAATTTCCCCCATCTAGCCCCATATTTATCTTCTCGTAATAATGAATAATAATTACAACCCAAGTGTAATTTGGGATGTTATATAAAATATATTTTACTATTTAAAGTTCATATAGTATAAATTTCAACATTGACCGTTTTAGAAGATAAAATATAAAATTTATATAAAAAACTGCTTTTATATAGAAAAGCATATGAGATAAATTATACATCAAAGTAAAGATATTTGAGTCTAATTTCATATAAAATTGACTTTATTATTATTAAAGTTTTATATAATAAAATACAATCAATTTACTTCATGTATGTGTAATTTGACAATTTCATTTTCTAACATAACATATAGTGTATATATCTTCGAATAATAAACTTAACAGTATGAATTATTTATTATAAACAATATACATATAACAATTTTAATTTCTTTTGACATTAGTAAAATCAATATGAAAATATTGAGACTAACAACTTTGACTAATATTTTTCAAGCTATTTTTTTAATTTATTTGATATTAAATTTTAATCCACTTAGTAAGTGAGTATAATATCCATTTAATTAATAACAATATTAACATATGATGATGATGTAATAGATATCAAAGTTATTCATTCATGTGATGAATCTCTATCACTAAATACAAACCTCTTACATGTTAAAAAAGTTGCAATGAAAGCTCTCATATCTCTGGAAACCATTAGGCTCGTCGGACAACGTGGAATTCGGCCACACTCACTCTCATAATTAGATAGATGTAGCTCTCAGAGCTATTCCAATATCTGTAGACTTGATGATGGTTGTACATCTACTAGAACGGTATGCTCAACATCTATTAGATGTCTTCGTGAGGGGTGTGTAAATCATAATTTTGGTTTGGTTTTTAATAAATAGATTTGATTTTTTTATTTTTTGACTTTAATAATTTAGAAATCAAACCAAACTAAACCAAACTAATTTAATTTTAAACCAAACCAAACTAAATCTAAAATTTCAGTTTAGTTTATTTTAGTTTTAAGTTTGATTTATTATTATTTAATAAATATTTAAATAAATTATTTATTAAATTTTTTATTATCAAATATGTATATATGTGTATGTGTATGTATGTGTCAGTGTGTGTATATGTATATATATTTGTATATATATAACATATATATTCACATATATGTATATATAAATTTATATATTTATATAAATATAAAAATATATATATATATATATATATGCATAAATACGTAGATACTACACAACCAATAAATCAAATCATAACAAAAGTCAAGGCATTGCTAAAAAGGTTAAGACCGTCCCTCAATCCTTGCCACGTTTTAAAAGTCATCTCCTAGACAGTTTATTCCTAGATAAAAATATCTCTCAACAGTTTCAAAATGAATCAAATGCTTTCAACCGTTTTCCTTCCTGCCAAACACAAGGAATTTTAATCTTATTCACTTGGTGCATTGCAAAAGATAGAGTTGCAAATAGGTTGGATTTAGATTAAATCAGGTAAGTCCAAATCTAAATTTGAATTCGATGGACAATCTTAAATGTAAAAGAGAAATATTTTCAAATTTTTGATTTTTAATTTAAAATTGTTTGATTTTAATTTTTAAACCAAACCAAACTATAATTTTAGATTATTATTTTAAATCAAATCAAATTTTAAAATTTAGTTTGTTTTAGTTTAATTTGATTAATTAGGTTTGTTTTACATATCTCTAGTCCCCATGTATCTGACAAATATTAGATTTGCTACACTAATTAATGTATACTCAACGTCAAGTAATCCCTTCATAGCTATCCAGAATAGCAGAGAAGGTGGGCTACCCTGGAAAGATTGATGCACATTTGTCCCAAAATATGCTTGCCCTTATCATGATTGCCCTCCCTGTCCCTTTCCGTAAATTTACTCAATTATGGGACAAAATAAGCAAATTTCTTGTAAGTTGAAATTGGCGTTTTGCCCACCCTTTTGGCAGGTTGGTCAATTTCAAAATTCTTGCATATTGACCTCAAAATTCTTGGACGTTGGTCAATACCTTGCCAAGGGCAACCGCTCAGGGGAGGCCACGGGGGCCTGGGCCATGAGCCTATAGAAGGCCAATCATGCCCCAAAAGATATTAAGCCGCTACACTGCCAGCCAATAAAATCAAGCCTCAATAGGTCACTCCTATTTTCTACCTCTTTGTAACCATATCCTAGATGAGCTTGATCTTCTGTATTACCCATGCGTATTTTGGAGCTCACATATAAGGATTACATATGCTTGCATCCCATAATTCACGGAGTGTACATCTTGCCGCATGTTGTCTTTGATGAAACAATGTTCACCTTTGCCACCCCAACAATTCTTCCCCATTCATATGATAGACCATTTGCAATAATTGTCAAAAAAAAGACAGTAATAGAGAGAGACTATTGAAAAAATTTACATAGATAAAGAATTATAACTATTGGAGTCATCTGCACAGGTTTCCGTTAAGCATAATGGCAGAGAACAGTGTTAGAATGGATGACATAGAAGGAACTAGGAGCAACAATGGTGCTGCTTTGTAGTAGCAACGACTTCACAACTTCCAGAAAATGCTGTGGGGTAAACAGTGAGAATCTTCACCGTTGGGTGACAAAAAATGACTGAATTGCCTCTAATACCTCTAGCCTACCTTTACCCATTCATGAGTCCGAAAGAAGATTTAGGGCTCTTCTTCCTCGCACACGATCCCTTAGGGCCCGTAACCTTTTAAGTGGGGTGATAAAATGACCGAATTGCCCTTGATACCTCGATCATGCCTGCACCATTCACCAGTCCGAACAAGGACTTGGGGCTCTTCTGCATTGCACAAGATCTACTTGCCCTTAAGGGCCGTAAGGCTCTTTTTTATCACACAAAAATAATTTGCCCTGATGCACCCTGAAGGCGGACAAGGTACATTACGCCATTCTAACTTTTTCCCTCATTGCTAAATTTTGCGGTCAAGAAGTCATGTCGCAGTCAAGGATGGGGTAGGGGATCCATGCCATTAATATGGGGGGTGTGTTAACACATGCCAAACCTTTTTGGCCTGGGTTGGCTGACTACGACTTTCATTCTCCTTGTGATTTTTCCATTTTTGCCTTCTATTCTAGATCTTTCTATGCATTCTCTATCTCTAAATAGCCTGAAAATTCAAGGCATCCACCATTTTACCCCTCAGGTCTTCCTTTATAGACCACCCTCTCCTTTTGCAAGACATCATTATTTGATCCTTCTAGATAGCCAAAATTCTACTCATTTGTCTTCTAACTCCACACCTAGCCTCTAACAAGAAGAAGAAGAAGGAAGGGGAAGGAATTCAAGCCACTTTAAGTCTTCCAACCACCCAAAGTTATCTTCTTTATTTTTCTTTATACATTCTTTACATTTGGGTATCCTCCTTTTCTTCTACTCCAACTATTCTTCCATTCATAGCCCCTATTCTCGTCTCTCCCATTCCTTTTATTTTATTTTGAGAGGGCCCAAGTTGCTTGTGTGTTTAAACCTTCTCCCATCTTTCGAAAGGTTCGGGAATGAAGTCATGTTGTTGATGACAATGTGGTGCCCTTCATGAGTTTTGTAGAAGTTTCATGATTGACCTAGAAGAAAACGAAAGGAGCCACCTTTAGATTTTAGAACCTTGAGTTCTTAACTTTCTCTTTGTCAAGTTTAGATACAAGGGTATCAAACAATCTCTAGATATTTAGTCTTTATAACATGGTGAGATAAAGGTCAAAATTAGCCTCTTAGCTTGGCTTTGAGAAAAGTAAAATAGTCTCCCCTTGTGAGTTTTGTTAAAAGTTGTGTGTTAGTGTTTACTACACGTTCACACACCTCACATTTTTTGCACCTTCTAGAAAGTCCAACCTGCATGGTCCTCTATTTTTTGTTATTTTGATCCCTTTCTTTTGAGAAAAATATTTTTCTACTAAAATTAATAGATAGCATTTTGAGTCGACTTTTCATTGATACAAAATAGACGCCAAAATGCTTCGCAGAAAAAGTGCTATAAAATTTCAAAACCAGACTATCCAAATTTGCATTTGTCCAAACAGTTGGTCAATAACTCAATGCCAATATGTCTAAATGAACTGATTTAGCCCATAGATAGTTAACTCTCATGTATAGCTCCTATAAAAATTTTAGAACATTTAGAGTAGGTGATTAAAAGTTATTTTCAAAATTCAACTCACTATGCTGTCACGTTCTGCAATAGAACTGTTTTCGATAAACAATAACTTCATCTATATAAGTCAGAAGGCTTTTGCCTTGCACAGATATCAGCCCTCTTGAGTTAGAAATTATTGACTAGTGTTCCAAAACTTGTAGAGCTTGCCCAATAATTTTTCCATAATTTCACATGAATAATATACAATTTCAATGTGTAAACTTTGAACTCGTGACTCATAGGCCTTGAACCCAAAACTAGTCAACTTTGAGTCCATGTTGTGTCTTTTACGGAGAGAGATCTTAAAATTAGGGCCTTGCTTTGAAGTTCATTTTGTAAGCAAAAGTTATGGCTAAATTTCAACCATAGAAGTTGTACTTTTATGCCAGAGGAAAGCTTCGTACGTGCATGATTGAATTGATTCTTGAATGGGCCTATCTTGTAAGCATCCATGTTCTAGTGGTCAAAAAGTCAAAATTTTTTGCAAAGACCTGCAAATCATCTGTATGATGGGACCAACGCTATAAACACACACATAAGTACCAAAATTTTCAGAATTTTGATTTATAAATCAGAATGGTTTTGATTTTAGTTATAAATAAAGCCAAAGTATGAATTTAAATTATTTTTTTGGTATAAATCAAACTAACTTAAATTTAATAAAAATTAAATCAAATTTTAAAATTCAATTTAATTTTATTTAATTTAATGGATTGGTTTGATTTTATACACCCTACTAATTAATCTCATCACCCTTTTAACCCTTCAAAATACGTCCAGCGGTTTGTTGCTAATACGATCAGCAAAAGATATATGGCTCCATCAACCAACCATGAAATACAAGCTTCCCCTCGCCGTGGAGCAATCTCTCTACAACTACAGTACAGATGCAGGGGAGATAAATCAAAAATGCCCAGCTCATAAAACCGAATTTACTTTTAAAATTACATAGGAATTTAAAGGTGTGGAAAGAAACAATGGTTGGGGATCTATTTTATAGAAGGATAAACAATAAAAACAAAATATGATACTGTACACACATATATATTCTTTTTAAAAAGGAAGATATTGAGTATGAAAGTATACATAACCAAACTGATTAACCAAAATATACTGAATTTTAAGACTTGATTTGATTTTTATTAAATTTGAATTGGTTTGGTTTGAACCAAAAAATAATTTAAGCCTATAATTTTGTTTGGTCCAAAATTAAAGCCACACCATTCTCGATTATAAGGCAAGCTTTAGAAAATTTGCTCCTTATTTATATGTATATACACATAATATGTAGCACACATATATACAAGCTAATACTATTAAATACTAATAAATCCAAACTAAATCCAACTAAACCTAACTTAACTGAAATTTATGTTTGAATTTATTTTGTAATTAATTTTCTTTTGGTTGGGCAGTTTAGAGCGGGATGTGCCGGGACCATTTATTATTAATACCCTAATTCTTAAACGTTGTACTACTTTTTCTGAGCCAATAGCATGACGCCACCTCGTTGAACAATTGAATTCCTGCTTCAGGGCTGCAGGCCGCAGCCACAAAACTCTGTTGGGCAAGAAGACGACTCTAATGCTAAACTATTTACTCGCGTGCTTGCAATTTCTTCGCCTGCCCTAGCTTAGGCCTGGATATAACCGGACAGCCCGTCGTGGGCTGTCCAGGATCTTAAAATAAAACCAAAAAATCAGTGGCCGCTAGTACAGCCGAGTAGCCGCGGAGCCACACATTGTAGTAGGGTGTGACCCCACCTGGTGCTGCGCTGTTTTCAACCACTCTCTTCCTTTTGATGCGCACAATATCTATTCAAACCTTATCTACACACGTCTCTTCCCTCTGCCTCTCGCTTCGCTTTCCTTGATATAATACTCGCCTGGTTCCTTCCATTTTCTCTCTCTTAATTTTCCAGCAACTGCTCACACCTACTGAAATTTCAGATTCTGGGTTGCCTTTGTTTTCCAAGTTTCTTCGAGCTTCGCTGCTCCTGTTTTCTTTCTCAGTGAATTTGGTATATGGGTGTTATCCATAACGAACTAGCAAGTTGTTGAGAAGTCAAGATCTATCTGTGGAAGGAAGATGAAGATCCAGTGCGATGTCTGCGAGAAAGCTCCTGCGACTCTGATTTGCTGTGCTGATGAAGCGGCGCTGTGCGCAAAATGTGATTTAGAAGTTCATGCAGCAAACAAGCTCGCAAGCAAGCACCAGAGGTTGCTTCTTCAATGCCTCTCCAACAAACTCCCTCCATGTGACATTTGCCAAGTAATTCCCGCTTCACTCTGTATCTGTTCTTCTATGGATTTGTTTATTCACTGATTGATATATACTAGGCTTCGCTTGTTTTGATGTTTTGTTTTTCACTATATGATTGATTAATTCATAAATACGCCCTTTGACTTAGTGATCATAATCAGTAATAAAATTTCTGATTACATCTTTGACCTTTTAGTCTGTTTAGTGTAGATAATTACAAAGTCAGGAAGAATATGTTTTTATTATAAAGTAGGCCACCAAAGTTTCAGTTGTTATCACTTTAATGGATGCACGAGTACGGACCTCTTCTTACAAACTGATCAATCACCATTCGAGGACGCCAATTTCTGTTTTCGTGGGTCGAAGCTTGAAATAATAGTCAATCACAAGCTAATGTAGCAATACTTGCGGAAAACATAAAAAATGACCATACCCCAGATTTACTAAATCACTTGGTTCTGAAGTTAGTGTAGTACTCTAGGCATGCTAACGTGCGTGCATAACTTGATATAGGTAAAATTTATTTTTATTTTTATAATAGAAAGAAACTATTGGTTTTTTAGACCAGTTATCAAGATAATTTTAGAAGAGGGTGGTTTACACGTGGTGATGAATAATAATAATTTGTTAAGAATAATATTGACATAAAGATTGCAACATTACTTCAAATCAAATATTACGCCTAGTCTAGTTCTGCCCTATATATGTTGGTATTGATGAATGCTACTCCCATTGACTAATCAGATCAACTGAGGACTATGTAAGTTGCAAAATGGTTAACGCGATGTATTCTAATTGCAAACCTGGTATATTTCAGTGCAAGTGTGTTTGCCTTGAGGCTTTGTTCTGTTGTATACCAATTAGAATTCTTCTAATTTTCTATTTGTATTTTATGCAGGAGAAGCCTGCTTTCATTTTTTGTGTGGAAGACAGGGCTTTATTTTGCCAGGATTGTGATGAGCCAATACATGCTGCCAGCAGCCTCTCTGCAAAACACCAGCGGTTCCTGGCCACTGGAATCCGTGTTGCTGTCAACTCGAGTTGCACAAAGACCAGCGAGAAGAGCCATCAAGAGCCAAACCCACCTAATCAGAGTGCCCAAAAGATTGCCATGAAAATGCCAACCCCCAATCTTCTAGCTTGACCTCACCCTCTTGGGCTGTTGATGATTTATTGCAGTTCTCAGATTTTGATTCATCTGACAAGGTAACAGAGGTATTCACATGAAGTCAACACTACTTAATTGATTACATGGTTCTAGGTGGTTCCATAGCATTGGATAAAAAAATGATGAGAGCAGTGGATTCCAAGAAATAGTCTTGGAAGGAATGGAGGATATTTCATAATTATGGTGAGTAAGCAATAGTTAAAGAATAGATGTCATATTTTAGTTCACATCTATAAAGCACATACTTCTCGGAGGCTTTTGTGTTAGTATCACACACATTTGAAATGTTTACACTTCTTAACTACTAATATTTTAGACACTTTTTTAGATATGTTCCAATATGAAGGCAATTAATTATTTTGGACACTTTGTGACACCTAATGGCTAATTTAGAATCTTACCAACAAAATAATTGTGAAGAATCTTGTAAAAGAATTGATGTCTAACATTCATGAGAACATGGATCATGGTGTGATGTGTATATTTCTGGACCAAGGCATAAAGTAGTACAAACATAAAACAAGTGTAACAATGGGCATAGCTAATTTAAATAAAATAAAATTTGCAATAGTTTTTATGATTTAAAATTGTGGCTTCTAGGTCAGTGATTGATTATTGCAAATGTTATATGGATCTCAATGTCTTAGGAAACTTTTGGAATTTTTGATAGGCTTTCTTATAACTTTTGATTTAACAGTAGATTACGGTTTTTGCCTTAAAAGAGTAAACTGCAAAAGCCTCAAACAGTTTGTTTTATGCCAATATGTGATTCACAGGTTAAATAAAGGGAGAATAGGAAGCTTGGTACTAAGAATATGATTGGATAAATAAGACATAGTCATATTAATGTTTATAGAAAGGACCAAAAAGGAATGGATGCAGTTGGATTTGTCATACACATGAAAAGAGTTTAAGACTGGAGATAGGTTAAGGATAAACACACCCAATATAATGCTATTGGATCAAATTTTGGTGGTGGACTAACACCTATTTGGGTTGGGGTTGGGGAAATTAATTATCCAAACCCATCCTGCTGAAACATCCAATTCAGCCATCAATTATGCCCAACATATGCGGAACAGCATGACATTATTTAATTAGACGGAACCTTCAAGGGCTTTTTGTCACTGTCAAAGTTGGATATGCTTCAACTATTAATACTTATGTTAACGATGGACATGCTTCTAACATGAGGGCATGAACAAGCCCCTGACATAGAAAAGAAGGGTATCCTGGAAAACTCAGGGCTCCCACTTTGCAAGGGTTGTAGGAGAGTCATCAAATAAACCTTGCCCCTGTTCTGCTAAGGTTATTTCCCCAAGTCAAAACCATGACCTTCCAATTACAAAGATACAGTCTTACTGTTGATATAGACTTCGCCTCAAGTGTGTCAATTTCACAAAAATATATTGCAAGTTTAAACAAAAACTCAAAACAGTATGAATTTATTATCATTAAGGCCTCATCCTTTAGGCATTTTCAATTTCAGAAATCTATGGCCTACTAGTTTTAGCTTATTTGTTGTTATACCACTCCAAATAGGTATCAAAACTGTTTGTGCTCTGTGTTCAATAAATAAAATGTGGAAAAAAGATATAATATCTGGTATAATACTATAATGTAAATAAGTGAATGATATTATACTCTCATGTATATATAACAATACATTTTTTAATTATTATTACAACATGCCACATCTTTAGCTTGTTGATGTTCATGTTGGGCCAAACCTATATTCTTCAAAGCACATTTTAAAATCAAATTTCCTAGACTTCCATAGTTAGAGTGGATGGTATTATTGCTTGAAAAACTTTGAAAATTAAAAATCTTTGTTGCCGTGAACTCACTTTAAGTGTTGATTGCATCAAACAGTTAAAACACTTGAATTAGGAATGAGATAAAAACATTCAAAAATATTTTAATCACAAGAATTTCCCATGAAATAATATTTCAATTTGATATGAGAACTATGTGCAAGACATCATATTCATGCATGGATAGCTCAATGGTAAAGATAAATTCATCCTAAACAATAGGAAGAGTATTTAAGAAATATAATATTTAGCTATGTCCATGTGTCTACCAAGAGCAAATTGATAATTTCCATGTGCATGGCCTGATGCGGAAATTGGCTAGTGAAACTTGATACAGAATACTTGTTTACCGCCCACCATTTTTTTAGGTTAGACAGCACCTAGCTCCATTGTTATGTGCAAGCCTAGTAGTCCATTAATATGCAAGATTCCTCAAGCTGACATGAAGTACTGAATCTAAAGCCCATCTACTCTGATAGTACATATGGTAAATAAAAAAAAATGTAATATCTCTAGAATCTTTTTTGGTAACTAATATCTGTACATTTTGTTGTGTCCAGACTGTAAATTTGAGGCATCTTTCTAGAAAAATGAGGCCTCCACGTTGGTTTTAGTGCTTGTAAATACTAACCATTGACAAGGAGCTCTACCTTATACACTGACATGTTATTCATTTATTTCATATACTTCTCGCACTGTTAAACGCAATGAATAAAAACTTACTGTGGATACATTGTAACTCTGTTGAACATGCCATGTGAACCTCCTGCTGCTTTGGTGTTGTTTCCTTGTGATTATTTTTGTTAATATGGATTGCCATGTTTATTGTGTATGCAGAAAGGTCAACTTGAGTTTTCGGAGCTAGAATGGTTTGCGGACATTGGTCTATTTGGTGACCAAGTCCCTGGTGAGGCATTAGGTCCTGCTGAAGTTCCTCAGCTTCCAACATCACAGATAAGCAACACTGCTTCATACAAAGCCACCAAATTTAACATGATTGGGAACGGCCACAAGAAGCCTAGAATTGAAATCCCAATTGAGGATGAGGAGTATTTCACTGTCCCTGATCTAGGCTGAACTGAATAAAATCTTCAACTGGCTTTCGCAGCGGTGCCAGGGGATAATTAAAAAGATGTTCATAAATTCACGTGTAGGAAAGCATTGCACACAATGAGCTAGATATGCAGTTTAGGAGTTAGTAGTAGACCAGTACGGGTAGAACGGTTTGATACTGGGTAAGTGTGGGAGAAATTTTCATCTATTGTATTTTAATGTGAAGTGCAACTTATCTTTCATGTTAGAATCTGGGAATTATTATATTGAGTGTAACTTGATGCTCTCCTCTTTGGATGTACCAGTGTGCCACTTTTTTCAAGTTGAACATTGAGTTTGCTTGCTGCTTTTATGAGCTTTTCACCGTACCAACCTAGTTCTTATCATATTTGGAATCATCAGTAATTCTGATAGAGAATAATGGTGTTGAACAATAAATTTATAAAAAAAATCAATTAATGCCAATAATCGATATTGCTCAAGAAGTTAAAATCTCTCAAATCATGTTTATGGATGAAATAATTAATAAATTCTTGATATTTTGAACATACTTTTACGTTATTAATTATACTAATCTTAATAAGGAAAAAAAAAATCAATCAAATATTTATTTCTATATAAACAACTCAATTCTTATTTCTAATCTTAAATAACCTTAATTTAAATTTCAAACCTAGTCAATATTTATCTTTTTTGGATATTTATCTTAAATAATATCCTGACCCGATAAATAATTGTAATGTTTTCAAGCGGAATCCCAAAACTGCTAAATAAAATGATTACAATCAACTTGAGTTACCTCCTCCCATGGTCATTCTTTAAAAGCCGCAAACTGATGAATTGAAGTGTTAACCTCAACTTCAAAAATAAATTCTTCATTGATCGGTATAGATACTAATTTTACTAAATAATTTCCAACAACCTTTTTCAACTTAGAGGATATGGAAGTTTTTCGATCAGGTCGGAACTTGAGAAAGACTTAATCTCCCATTGAATACGAAATACCTTAGCGATGATTATTCGCACTTTGCCCATTTGATTCCAAGCTCTTTGCAATTTAAATTTTAGTTTATGAAGAATCTCATCCATATTAGCAAGAGCCGTCCCTATTGATTCCATTTGGCATTCTTTGGGGAGAAGTTGTTGGATTGTTAGTGGAGGAGAAACCGAGGGAAGAGTTGTTATTGGACTAACTTTGACAGTGGCTGATCCGGGAGGATCTTTGAAAGGTTTGGGATTGATGAGTGTCTATTTCAGAGTTTGAGAATTGATAGGTTTTGTTTAAAAAAAAATGTTATTATAGCAGTTACTGTAACAATATCGTAGTAGCATGTTTTAACATGTTGCAACTTGCCATAGTGAGCTAGAGTGTACCATTGCACGTTGCTCACTGGAATCAACATGCTATAGTACGCTAAAGCCCACTATGGCATGCCATAGATTGACTTTTTACATTTTTTAAAAAAGTTTTTAGGGTTTTCAACATTTTGAAGGACTTTTAAACCCTCTTGGACTCTTAAGACTATAAAAGGGAGATTTTAGTGTCATCTTAGGGTATCCAAAATTTATCATAATCATCCAAGATTCAATCAAAGCTTTGTGAAAACACTTGGTGATCATTCATCCAGTTACAAGATCTCTGCTTCTAACAAGATTTAAGCATTGTTCAACCATTCCAATTGTCCAAGGGTTAAGAGTTGAGAATTCCAATAGTCCAGGATTGAGGCGTGATGAGAGACGGGTTTGTTTTCTTGAAGTCTTAGTAAGGTTGTCTTAAGGGTTTTTCTATAAACCAATTGTAAAGCACATTATTACTTATATTAATTAATTGAGATCAGTTTTTTTAATATTTATTTATCTTGGGTTTGGATCCTTTCAATATTGTGCTTGTGAGCCAATTAGCGTCAATAGCGTTTTATGGAAATTATTGATCGCATTTTGGTATCAGAGTATTGTTCCTTCCCTTGTGGATGGTACAAACAAATCCAGTTATAAAGCTACCATAGAACCTTTGTCAATGTTATAATCTCGTTGTTGACCAGTTTAGAAATTTGTCAACCGAATGGCTACCAATAACTACAACGACGAGGGTTTAGCCCTAGTAAACTCTAGTTTTGAAAAGAAGGTCGAAAAACTATCCAACAACATGACTCTTATTATGTCATAGATACAAAGTCAAATAAACGTATCCCAGAGACAAGGAGAGACCACTACCACTTTAATAGCAAAAAGGGAGGAAATGCCTCACACATCAGCTCGGCTTGCCATTACTAAACATGACAATGATAAGAAGGATAGCAATGACAAAAAGGATAGCAATCTAGACAAAGAGTTGTTCAGAGTAGAGGCCAAGGTAGAGATACCGGTGTATGATAGTTCCATTGATCCTGAAAGATTAGATTCTTGGCCGATTCTTGGCTGATCGATTAGAAACATATTTTACACTGCAGAAATTTTTCAATGCTCAGATGCCTCTTAAGATGATAGAACATGCCAAAGCTTGGTGGAAGGTGATGGCTAAGAGTGAAAACATCAAGGATATCACTTGGAAATAGCTCAAGCAACTCATCCGCCAAGATTTTATCACATGGGCCATGTAGAGGAGTGTCAAAATCAAAAGAAGTATTAGACCATGCAAGAGTATACTACCGAGTTCCAAAAGCAAGCGATGACACTTTAGGTATCATTGTGGGATCTAACCACCTATACAAAATACACTTTTGGACTTCAAGAGAGCATACAGACACAACTCAATTTATTCTCGATCCATGATCTAATTGGAGCTAGCACAATTGACATGACTATTGAGCAAAAGAATTAGGTTCACAATAACAAAAAATTGAAATTAAAAGCAAGAAGGGTAATTTCGTTTCTAACCCTTTTACATCTAATAAATACTATTATTATTACCAGAAATCCAGACATGATGAATAGGGCTATTGGAAGCTTCATTCAGAGTTGGCACCAAAGAGAAATGATAGCGAAAAGTGGATCACCACCTGAGTCACAGTCGAAGATTCCTTGTAGGTAGGGCACATGGCTGACCTAGACTCAAGTTTACCCTTGATGGTTCGATCGAAGGAGACAAACCCAAAATCGTTGCCACCACCTAAGGTCAAAGAGGAGCTATTCACTATGCGAGTGTAGGTAAAGAATGAGGTCGTCAATGCCATCTTTGACATAGGATATGAAAAAAAACCTAATCTTCAAATGTTTCATGGAAAGGTTGGGTTTGGAGGCGACACCACATCCTCACTTTTATACCTTGGGATGAAACCATGATGGTATAGACAAAAAAGTTGAGCGGCAGCACAAGATCTGCTTTGCTACTACCAAACAATTCATTAAAGAGGTAGTATATGAGGTGGTACTGGTAGACGTGTGCCTCATCATTATTCACAACCCTTACCAATGGGAGAGAGATGTCATTTACTATCACCGAGAACAAAAGTAACAACTCAGGAAGGATGGTAAAATATTTATCATTCACAAGGATACTTCAAAATAAGTCACAGAGATGTTTGCAACCAACCCAAAATGGCGGTGTCGCACAATAGTCGCATGGCCACAAGAATCCATCCGTGACAAAGAAGAGCTAGATACTAGTCCAAATCTACAATACATGGGGTTAAAACTGGTGCACGGGTCAAAAGAGACTAAGAAGGAAGCCTGAAACCTGACAAAAATGCAAGGCCCACAAAGCCCAACAACGGGCTCCAAGGAAGCCCAAGCCCAAGCCCAAGTAGGATAACCCATCATGAGCTCCAAACCAACCCCCTATTCGCACCATCAAAGTTAAGAACAATTAGAAGTTGGTTCCCAATAATAAGGGAAGGTATAATCCGAGAGGATATTTGAGGGTTTGGGATCGATGAGTTCCCATTTAAGAGTTTGAGAATGGATCAATTTTGTTTAAAAAAAAGTTATTGTAATAGTTACTATATCAACATGTGGTAGAGCCTGCTATAGCAAGTTAGAGTTTGTCATAGTGTACTACTCAATAAAATTAGCGCACTATAGTGCTCCGGAGCCTACTAGATGCGCTGTAGAGTGATTTTTCATGTTTTTCTAAGATTTTTAGGATTTTCAACCTTTTGAATGACTTTTAAGCCCTTTTGGACTCTTAGAGTTATAAAAGGGAGATTTGAGTGCCATCCTAGGGTATGTGAAATTCATTCAAATCATCTGAGATTCAATCAAAACTTTGTGAAAGCATTTGGTGATCATTTACTTCTGACAAGATTTAAGCATTGTTCAATTGTTCATGCTATCCGAGTGTTAAGAGTTGGGAATTCTGGTAGTTTGGGATTGAGGCATAAAGGGAGACTGGTTTGTTTTCTTGAAATCTTGTTAGGGTTGTCTTGAGGGTTCTTTTTTAAACCAATTGTAAAGCATGTTCTTGCTTATGTTGGTTAATTGAGATAATTTTTTTCTCAATATTTATTTATTTTGGGTTTTGGATTTTTTCAATATTGTTTTTGTGACTGGATTAGCCTTTGATAGCATTCCATGGAAATTATTGATCAATGGGTGTAGACAATAATGAACTCAACAAAAACGTTGATAAGGAGAGAACCTCTTATGGTGATGGCATGAGTGAAATAACTGTGGTAGGAATTGAAGTGCGTATGGGGGCTGAACTAGAAAAGAATGCCTCCAATGGGCTAGGAAGCGCAGTAAGACCCTTGGTAAAAATTTGTGACTCAGGCTTTGACTCGTTGGAAATAAATTGTTACTTGTTTACCTTTTTCAATTAAGCTTCCAACCTCGCCTCTAATCTAGCCTCTATAGCATGTACCATTCTCTCCAAAACTTCAATCCATGCCTCCATTTTGGTATCTAGCATGTCAAAATAATTGAGAGATAGTGATTGGTATCTAACAATAAATTTATTAAAAAAATGATAAATTGATACCAATAACCAACACCGTCCAAAGAGTTAAACTTCCTTAAACCAAGCCTATGGCCAAAATGATTAATAAACTCTTGATGCCTTTAACCTACTCCTAAACTTGCTATTTATACTAATCATAATAAGGATAAAGATAAAATCAATCTAATATTCCTTTCTACACTACAAGAAAACAAGGTTTTAGCAATAAAAAATTAGTGACAGAATAGTCCGTCGCTAATTACCAACAGATTAGCGATGGATTAGCGACGGATTACCAATCTATTAGTAAATTCGTTGCTAAATCAGGGACAGACACCAATCCGTCAGTAATCCATCGCTAATTCAGCGATAGACAAACTTTTCATCAGTAATCCATCGTTGATTTAGCGACGGACAAGACTTTTCATTGGTAATCTATCGCTAAATCAGTGACAGACACCAATCCGTCGGTAATTCGTCACTGATTTAGCCATGGACAAACTTTTCATCGGTAATTTGTTGTTGATCAGCGATGAATAAACTTTCTATTAGTATTCCATCGCTGATTCAATGACGAAAAACTCTTCGTCGATAATCCATCACTGATTCAATGACGAAACGCTAGTCCGTTAGTAATCCATCGCTGAATCAGTAATAGACATAAGTTCCGTTGGTAATCGGTTGCTAAATTAGCGATGGAGCATGAATCCATCGCTAAATCCATCACTAAATTAGTAACAAACCACAAATCTATTGGTAATTTAGCGATGGACCATAGATCCGTTAGCAAATATGTTGCTAAATGACCAACGGACCACCAATCCATTGATAAATCCATTGTTAATTTAGTAATAGATTGGTGTCCGTCGGTAAATTCGTTGCTAATTTAGCAACAAACACCAATCCATTGCTAATTTAGCAACGAGCATAAGTTTCGTTGGTAATTCGTTGCTGATTTAGTAACAGAACCGTGAATTTCATTGGTAATTCACTGCTAATTTAACAATGAAGCATTTTTTCTATTGCTAATTTAGTGACTGAGACTGTTTTTCATTAGTAATTCATAGAACACTAGGGACATAGAAGACCCGAATTAACTAAATATGCTACAATTAATCAGTTTTCTTGGAGAACAAAGCCAACAATTAGGTCTAAAATGGGGCTTCCAATAATGTAACAAAAAAAAACACGAGATGGGCATAAGCTTTATTTCAATATAGCAGAGTTGTAAGAACCTCGATATTTTGAAATGTGCTTTGGGGATATCATTTTTGTAATCGATCTCTCACTGTCTCATCCTTTGTAACATAGTAGCAAAGACAATTACATGAATTAGAATAATTACAATTACATTACATACGTAATAAAAAAATAATCTCAAGACAATTCTTTAGTTTTCTTCCTCACATGAGCTGTTAAATCTCCCAAATCGCTAGAATAGAGGAAGGATGCACTCATAGATGTATATTGTATATTGTGTTGCTTACAGAAAGTTAACCCATTGCCATTATGGATCGAGCTTGGAAGATTTTGCGCCTTGACGTTACCATACAAGAGTGAAGATAGGTTTAATATATATAATATTGAATATTTTAATATATGAAACTTTATGAAATTTAATATATATAATATTGAATACTTTAAAAAATAAAAACAAAAAAGGTAAGAATAAATATATATATATATATATGAAAATATTAAATTAATATATATCTAAGTATAAGTGGACCAAAAATAATTTAATAATATTGAATATGTACACTCTTGGCTTTAGTTACAAATGGTAATTGGATCGAGACTCGTTAGGTGCCTCAGAAAATTATCTGGATAGGTCCGAGTTTGAATACTACTAAATGGATTCAGGTTCCGGTCTAAATAATTAAATAGGTATTTAGGCGGGTCTGAGTTTGGGTTTGACTACTAGAGTACTCACCTTGTCCCAAACCCCCGTATATATATATATATATATATAATTATTTATTGTAATTTTATTTTTTCTTCAAATTGTAACTCTTAAGCATATTTATTTCTATTAAATCCCTAAACTTTTAATTTCTTCAATTAAGCCCAAAAAAGTTAGTTTCTTTTGAATTTATAATTTATAATTTTTAAATTAAGTAATTTAAGATGAAAATAAAAATTAAGAAAAATGAAAAATCTAATTTTATAACTTTTTAAACCCAATAAAAAATTGTAAGAATAAAAATTAACAAAATGATGACCTTGATTTCATATATTTATAATTAAATTTTCTGAAAATAATCAAACAAAAATTAGTAATTTTGTAAAAACACTTCTAAAATTTCATTTCCCCTCTTATCTAAAAGAATACTCCCAAAAGTAGCAATCCCACGTTGCCCTCACTTTCTCCCTCTCTAAAATTTCATTTCCCTTTCTCCCTCCCTTTTTCCCTCCTCCCTCTCCCTCTCTTCTCTCAAAACTTTGTCCTTTAGCCTAAATTCCAAAGCCCTTCGACTCTTTTCCCCTTCAATTCTCAAATCTGCATCTTCCATCACCTGGTAGTGAACTCATCCACGGAGGCGGAGCATGAGATGGTGTTGCATTAACCGGCTCGAAGATCAGTGGTGGAGCAGGATGGATGAGATGGAGCAGGATGGATGCTTTAGTCAAGTTTTCAGATCTAGTGGTGGCGAAGAGGTTTGATCACAAGGCATGCACATGGGCTTTTGGGATGGATGTGTTCGATCTGCGTGAGTGGAGGAGACAAGATCTAACTGGTGTCCACCACAAATACCTGCAATTGATATAGCTCACACCCTTTTTTGTTTGTATAATGTTTGCTTTCTTTCGGTGTTCGACTAAGACCTGTTGAAACACCCTTTTGTTCTTCTAGAGTATCTTTGTTTTTAAAGACTGCTTCTGGGGAAATTTTTGAAAAATATGCCCATTTGCAGATAATGACAAGAAGTTGTTTTCAAATTCTTAGAAATGTATTTTTGCTATAAAATGATAATAATATGAAATATGATCAGAATAGAGTTTTCAAGATTTTCAGTGCTTTCTGTTTTTAAAGAGGCAAATTGGAAATTAAGAACAGAAAAATCTCCTAGAACAGACCCACATCTCTGCTACACTTCTACAGAGAGAGAGAGAGAGAGAGACACACACACACACACTAACTTTATTTAATCTGTAGTTGTTTATCTTTTTATCTTCTAGTATAATTATGTATATGCACATATTGTTTGTTAAAAGCATAGCTAGTAAGTGCTCTGTTGGTGGTCGTGCAGGGGCATAGGAGGCCATTGTGGAAAGGGGGTAGCTTGCCCATAGGTTGGGTCATCTTCTACAATCATACAGTGGGTTTGGACAGGTCATGGCATGTACTTGGGCTAGGTTATGACTCGGGTGTCAAGCAGCAGGACATCGAAAAGGCAGCAGTTATACACTTTGATGGAGTTAGGAAGCCATGGTTGGATATTGGGCTTCCGAAATACAAGGGTTATTGGAGGAGACACATTAACCATGACCACCCCTATCTTCAACAATGCAATCTTCATAGTTAAAACCCCATATTATTTGAAGCCTCGTTTGATCCAGGATATCACTGGCAGAAGCCTCATTTGACTGTATTCTTGTGGAACCTGCACATGATCCTTTGATTTTTTGCCACATTCCTTCGAAATTCTTTGTCATAAATCTTGAAGTACAGATTTTTTTCTCCCCTACCTTTTCCAATTTTTCAGCCATATAATCTTGCAGGAGCAGAGTCAAATTGTTAGCAATAACTTGGGGATAAAATAAGATATTGACCTTAGGATTGATTCTAATTCTGGGCACTTACGTGTACATAACCACTTTAGAAGTGAATTATAAGTTTAAAAATGGCTTCAAGTAGTTTTTCCAACACCTGAGGCATGATTTTGGGTCTCTGTCAAGGGTCTTGCCCATGCGTTGCGATGTGAGGTAATATGTATATAACGCAACACCCTCTTAATCTTCCGTAATATGTATATATATAAAGCACTAGATGATGGTAAGTTTGTCAGAGGTGTTCATTGGTTTTCTAACAAGGATCTTGTTCCTCAAAATACGGATTGAAGTCCTTGGTCATACTGATTGTTGATGTTTTAATCAATAGGAAGCGAACTTCCAAAGAATCGGTTGTGTTAAAGAAAATGGTGGATAAGCTATCTGATACTGGGTTGAAAGCTAAGTTCTTGTCTTCATATGATTTATCGCAGAAGGAACCTGTTGATGGTTAGTGAAGAAGGTGGGGCCACCTTTTTGTTTGATGAATATCAATTGGTTGCTTCTCCAACAGTTCAATTTATTGAGAAGGTGAAATTTTTCCCCTTTCACCAATGAATAATACATTTTTTTTTTTTTTTTTTTAACCAATGTGCCATTCACATGCTGGATAGTAACACATCTATGGTTCATACGAAGGCATACGGACAAAGAAAAATTAAATGTAATGAATTTATCTAAACAATCAATTTTTATTTAATTAAATAAATATAAAATAAAAAAAACTAAAACTTTTATCTAAACACTCCACGTGTCAGCTGCTAGGGTACCCAGCATCAACCCAGCAAAAAAACACCTTGTACAATAAGAAGGCTGCAGTAATTGCTACGTATCGGTTGCTGGAGTGGATCTTTGATGTATCATCTTATATCCAATTGGATGTCCCAATAGGACCTGGGAATTATTACATGAATTATCATGATTGGGTGAAAATAAATAAATAAATAAATAAGAGTTTTTTTAAAAAAATATTATTGACATTTTTCATAAGAGGGCCAGTGAAATTGAATTCTTCTCAAAAAAGAAAACAAATTGGAGTTATAATTTAACTAAAATTTGTCATTTGTAATTATTCATTTTCTCTCTTTTTTTCCTAGTCAATTTCAAGGGCCTTAAAAAATGGTAGCAAAACCAGCACTGCATTATTCTGTTCTAGCCTGACATTGCCATTTTCCAGTGAAAGGAGCATTGAGAGTCTTTTTATTTCCCGAACTAAAAGAGAAATTTTGTCATCTCTTAATGTGAAAGTCATCTCATTTAACGAGTTAAAAAATGCCACCAGAAACTTTTGTCTAGAGAGTCTTCTTGGTGAGGGAGGGTTTGGTTATGTTTTCAAATTGTGGATTGATGAACATACATTTACTATTGCAAAGCCTAGGTCTCGAATGAAAATTTGTTAGACATTATATATTTTCATGATTGTATTGTATTTTCTATTAATATATGATTGTATTGTATATTTTAATAAATTATGAGCAAATTGCAATATTTTTATTACATTAAGCATTATACCCCAACCTCTCAAACCTTAAGAGGTATGACAGTGAGGCAATAACTATCATACTGCCAGGTAAAATCCGGCAGCATGTCGACTACTGTAACCCCTCTTAAGTTGGCTTTAAGGCCCTATGTCTGAGTACTTGCTTAAATCAACAATTTCACAAACTATACATAACTTGCAATAACTCATCTTGTATCAACATGTTTAATAAATATCCACAAATTCTATATCAACCTGTCATGCTCAAAAACCGTCACATAACACTAAATCAGCTATAATCATCCATAAGGTCTCAAAACAACATAACTTGTTTATAGTTATCCAAAATATAAAACAATCTCCCAACATACATAACTCATATTTACAAAATAAAATCAAAATAGTCTCCAATAGTCTGGCCCAACTTGGTGCTATAAAGTGAGCAAAACACAAGCAATATGAATACTAAGGTTTCAACTTAATGTCTCAGCATCTGCAGGGGAAAAAATTAGTGGGTGAGATAAACGTCTTAGTGAATGGTAATCTAACCAATCCTAGTAGAAACAGTCAGTTTTTGTGTCTATTTAAACAATATAAACATTTTCGCAGAGTTTTCATGTCATAAGGCATAATAATAGATTCTCAATAGTATAAAAGCTAATTTGTTATTGTGCCAAGTTATAAAACATAAGAGAGTATAAGCATGAATCATGAAAGCCTTCATGGACATTATAGAAAAATCATAAAGAACATATTATATATTCACATATATACTCTAGTTAATGTGCACAACTGAAGGTGTCTGGGGGTAGTATAATTATAAAACATAATATGGACCATCATTGGGTAAAATATAAATATGTCGGGTGCTACTACACTATATAGCTCGTGCTAGGGGTCGCCACTCTCCGGCCAAACTAACACAATCTTTGGCGCATGATTCCTTTCACTAGGAAAATAAATATACATATATCATATAATGCAAGTAAAACTGCCACCAGTCCCAGATGATTGTCCAACATCACGGTCTAGGTGCTAAGGCACGAAATGATATAAACTCATGAAAATCATCAAATTGAGCATATAACCAAAATCAAATCATAGCCAGACTATTTTTCATGTTCATACTAGTAACATATAATTGGGTTTAAAATGATCATTGCTTATTGCAAATCATAGTTTGGAAAAATAACTAAGATTAGAAAGATTCTCATTCACCATGTAAAAGGAGTCTATAAAGGTGCTCCTAGAACTGTAGGTCTAGGGTCTGAAGTAACTAGGGTATCTTCTCTTACAAGTGGGATACACATACATTAGAGAAAAGCTCTAAATACATCATATAAAAACAATAACTATACCCTAACTCGTCTAAATACAATTTTTCTCACTCTTTAACTTTTGGGTTTCATCCAAACATGCCCTTATTCCATTTCCCCTTATTTTAGCTCCAACCAAACATGCCCTTATCCCATTTCAACATCGTCTCATCCATTTCTCTCATATTTCAACCATAAACACTTCATTCAAATTTTAATCCAACCATAAAAATATAGATATCCTTAAGCAAAATAATATCTAAGGGTACATTAACTAGAAATATCAAGATTTATGTAAAATATCCTATGGGTGAGGTTAAACCTACTTTTCTCTCTCTACAACACACAACAACATCAAAATACGAAATCTACATAGATTAAAAATTATAAAACAAAGAGAGGAAGCTAAACATATAGAAATATTGAAGAAAAATCAAAGAGGGTTTGAGATTTGGCCATTTTACATACCTTCTCCTTCATTTTCTCTTATTTGCTCTTCCCCTCTGTTTCTCTCTCTAAAGTGGTGAAAAATGAGCCCTAGAAGGCTCCCCCAAACTTTTAAAGCAATGGTTTATAAGCTAAAAAGACCATCATTCTCTTACTTAAAATTATCCTCATTTTTAACCCTTATAAATTTTTGGCTGAATTTTGGGTATCCTAAGATATCTCCCAAATCTTTGGTTTGTAATTCTAGGGGTTTAAGAGGGTTTAAGGGTCTTTGAAAAGGTTAAAAATCTCAAATTTTTAAGGAAAATGCCAAAAATGATGACCCAGCGCTGCGGCGCAGTCTAGCACGCTACAGCGGACCAATTCCAATGGCTACCGCTATAGCGCCCAAATTTCAGTGTACAGTGCTATGGCGTGCTGCAGCGCTACTACAGTAATTGCGCTACAATAAATTTTTTATTTTTATTTTTTTTACAAAAACTTACTTTCTCCCAAAACTTCCAATACACTTCTCTCCTTTCTAAACTCCTCAAAATTTCCTCTAAATAAATTTAAAACCCAAGCAAAATTGTTTAAGAAAATTTCAAAGAAATATTTGGTTTGGGTGTTACAATTCTACCCTCCTTAAAAGAATTTCGTCCTCAAAATTCAATTACCTGTTGTCGGGAAAAAATAGGGATACTAGGTCCTCATGTCATCCTCTCGTTTCCAAGTTATTTCCTCCTTATTCGGACTTCTCCATAATACCTTAACAAGTGGCACTTTCTTGGAACGAAGTTGTTTCACCTCGATGCCTAGAATTTGAACCGGCTCCGCAACATAAGTTAAATCTTCTCTTAATTCCACTAGTGGGGTTGTAGGACATGGGTAGGATCTGACAGATACTTCTTTAACATGGAAACGTGAAACACGCTATGTATCTGTGAAAGCTCGGGTGGCAAAGCTAACCTATAAGCAACTGGCCCCACCCTTTCAATGATCTTATAAGATCTAATGCACCTAGGGGTTAGTTTTTCCTTCTTACCAAATCTTAAACACACCCTTCCATAGAGAAACTTTTAGGAACACTTTATCATCGACCTCGAAATTTACATCTCTATGTTTCAGGTTTGAATAACTCTTTTGTCTATCTTGGGCTACTTTCAATTTGTCTCTAATCACCTTGATCTGCTCCACTGTATTCTGTACAATCTCTAGCCTTAGCAACTTCTTTCACCTTCCTTATCCCAACATATAGATGTCCTACACCTCCTCTCATACAAAGCCTCATAGGGTGCCATACCGATACTAGAATGATAACTATTATTATAAGCAAACTCATCAAAAGTAGGTGCTCATCCCAGCTATCTAAAAACTCTATCACATATCCCCGTAACATATCCTCTAGAGTCTGGATAGTCCTTTCTGATTGGCCATTTGTCTATGGGTGAAAAGCTGTATTAAAATGTAACTTAGTGCCCATAGCTCTTTGTGAATTCGGCCAAAACCTAGATGTAAACCTTGGATCTCTATCTGATACTATGGACACTGGCAACCCATGTCTACTTATTATCTCATCCATAATATCTTAGTTAATCTATTCAAAGAGAAGGAACTCTTAATTAGTAGAAAATGTGCTGGCTTTGTTAACCTGTCCACAACGACCCAAATTGTATCATTCCCTCTCCTGGTCACCGGTAAACCTACCACAAAATCTATAGTGATATATTCCCATTTCCATTCTGGGATAGGCAATACTGTAGCTTGCCCTTGAAGTCTTGATGCTTGCCTTACCTGCTGGCAAGTAAGGCATCTAGAAATATAATCCGCAATCTCTCTCTTCATTCCACTCCACCAGTATTTTTGTTTAAGGTTATGATACATTTTGGTGCTCCCAGGATGTATAGCATATGCTGAACAATGTGCCTCCTCTATAACTTGTCTCCTAAGCTCACCAACCTGAGGCACACAAACTCTGTCTCTAAACCTCAATGTACCATTTTCTGTCACTTTGAATTCATTGGTTTGCCCATTTTCAATTTCTTTCAAAATCTTTACTAATTGTGGATCTTGACTTGGGCTTCCTTAATCTAAGTTACCAATGTGGGTCTAACTTGAAATCTTGCTAGCAACTTTCCTTGATCCATCACTGATAACTGTGCATCAAAAGATCTAAGCTCTAATAATATAGGCATATATACTGCCCTAAGATTATACAACACACTTGAATATTTCCTACTCAGGGCATCTGCCACCACATTGGCCTTCCTTAGATGGTACTCAATAGTACAGTCATAAATCTTTCAAGAGTTCCACTCATCACCTCTGCCTGAGATTTAACTCTTTTTGGTTAAAATTACTTGAACTCATGTACAAAGGTGTACCTCTCAGGAGGTCTTGAGATCCTTTCAGATCTTGTTAGAGTTTTATTATAAAAGGTTCTATTTGATCTTATGCTTCCATATTTTGTGGTATCTCTGAAACTTCTTCAAGTTCATGAACTCGCATTTTCTATCTAAATGGAATTCCCTTTCTAGAAAATTGCATTTTTTGAAACAAACATCTTTTGTTCATTTGGGTCCATAGTAGTAATATCCCATTATTTCCTTAAGATATCCCACAAATTTACAAAGGTGGATCTCATACCCAAATTGTTGCCTCCCAGCATTTTTACATAAGCAGAGCATCTCTACACTCTCATATAAGAATAAGATGGTGGTTTACCATACCATATCTCATGTAGGTTTTTGGCACTGACTTTGATGATACTTTATTTAAATCTTTGCTGCTGTCTCCAGGGCATATCTCCAAAATGAAGAAGGAAGATCAATAAAACTCATCATAGAACAATACTCTATCTAATAAGGTACTATTTCTACGTTCAGCTACCCCATTAAGTTGAGGTGTGTGAGGTGGAGTCCACTAAGAGAGAATCTCATTCTCTTTTAATGATCTAGAACTTATCACTTAAGTATTCACGTCCTCGATCAGATTGTAGGACTTTTATATTGTGACTTGTTTGCTTCTTCTACTTCATGTTTAAATTCTTTGAACTTTCAAAAGCTTTAAACTTGTGTCTCATCAAATACACATACCCAAAATGACTATAATCGTTAGTAAAGTAATGAAGTAAGAATAATTTCTTCTTGCACTACACACTTATAGGCCACACACATGTAAATGAATCAAATCCAAGAGATGTGTAGCATGCTCCAATTGTCCTACAAAAGGTGACTTATTGATTTTATCTTTTAAATATGACTCACATGGGGCATCTCCTTAAGGGCATTCACTTGAATTAACCTTGAAATAACCAATTTATGAATCCTATTCGTAGAAATATGTCCAAGTCTAGCATGCCACAATTGTGCGTTATCTTGATCATTTTGTTTTCGATTGTTTCCTTGTTATATATTTAAAATAGATTCATTTTGAACAATCGTATACAAACCATTTGATAATGTGCCAAAATTATGGAAAGAACCATCCATAAACATTAAAAATTTCTCATTCTTAATAGAAAAATTCAAAACCTTCATTATCCAAAACAGAAATAGAAAAAAAGGTTCTTAATAGACTGGGCACATAAAGACAATCATTCAAAACTAAATTAAAATCATTAGCTAAAACTAAGTAAACAGTCCTTATAGTTTTCAGCTACAACTTTTGCTTCAGTTCCAAGCTGTAAGATGACTTCTCCTTTACTTAGTTTTCTGCTTCTCACCATCACATGCAAATCATTGCAAAGATAAGAACAACATTCAGTATCTAATACCCAAGAAGTATCGTTAACTAATAAGTTAACTTCAACAAAGAGCATACCGATTTTCTGAACGGTTGCAAGATAATCTTTACAGTTCCTCCTCCAATGGCCAAGTTTGATGTAATGGAAGCACTGGTGATTGGATTGATCAGCCTTAGTGTTTTTTACCCCACCTTTTGGTTTTACCTTATTTGCTTTATTAGGTCCTTTCTTCTTTCCTTTTCTTTGCTTTTGAAGCCTTAGATCGGGATGAAGAACTAACTAGTAAAACAGTCTTATCTTTTTTAATAGTGGCCTCCGCTACGCATAACATGTTGACCAGTTCTTCAAGTGTAACTTGCATTTGCTGTATGTTAAAGTTCACTACAAACTAATCGAATGAACTCGATAATGACTGTAAGATTAAATCTGTATAGAGTTTGTTGTCCATAGTTACGTTAAGATTTTTCAAGTTTCTGATTAAGCCTGATCATCTTAGTACCATGCTCATGGACAAACATAGCCTTAGTCATCTGAGCTCTAAAGAGCTCTCTTGAGGCAGCGAACTTTTCATGCTTATCTCGTGTCTTGTAAAGCTCTTCCAAGTGTGTATATATTTCAGAAGCATGTCTGAGGTGATCGTATTGCTTCATAAGCTCACTCGACATGGAAACCAGCATGATGCACAATGCATGACGGTCATCTCAAACCACTTTGAGTGTGCTTTCCCGTTTGTGCAACAGTTGCATTTCGAGTAAAGGATCGGGGGGTGTTTCAGTCAAAACATAAGTCTATCCCTCATAATCTAAAACAAATTTTAGATTCCTTATCCAATCAGCATAATTTGAGTCAGTTAATTTGTTACTTTCAACAATGGTGGTGAGAGCATTTTTAGTTATTTGCAGTAATATAAAATCTATGAAAATAAAGTAACATGGCAGAGTATCAACATTCATTCATTATATGCAAACAAATATGAAATGGTCTTTATTCAAATTTATCTCTCACTATTTTTTCAAATTCCATTACCCTCAAATAGAAATTCGAGAAATTACATTTCTTAGTGGACTCGAAGTCCTATTGACTTTACTCATGCCCCAACCATATGAGCTCACAAATAAATCAACAGGTAGACAACATCTTCGTTAATTGCACTCATATGCAAACCTCGAGTTATTTATCTCATATTTCGCATAGACCCAACCATATGAGCCCCTATGTTACTTTACGTTAAGTTAGACACATTAATTAATCATGCAAATGATTCGATTATAATCATCCCATGACTCGTGTGCCAATGCCATAACCAAGTCACTTCCATGTGCATCATATGCTAAAGTAGTATACACAACTTTCCTTGCAAAATGTACCCCACGACTCGTGAGACATCACATTAGCTTGGTAGTGTCACAGTTATGACTTCATTAATGGAAGGCATAGACGATTAAACTGCATTTAATATTTCCCATATCAACTTAATATTATACTTAATTAAACTAAGTGAGGGTTTTATAATTAACCAAAATCCATTAATTTTTACTTTCCTTATTAAGTTATCTATAAGTATGCAATTATCAAAATAAAAGCAAGTATATCACAAAAATAAGAAAAGTAATGGTATAGTTATGGATATCCTATGGAATTAAAATAAAACCTAAACTAATCCTCTATTAGCCTTCACTAGGATCTAGTCGACTTGTGGGTTTGATTCTCCATATTGTACCAATTTCTCTCACCTCTGTCATTTTAAATAATTGTTACAATTAACAATAATAGAAACCTCAAGTTAAACCTAAGGGGACGTACATGAGAGGGAGATAGAAATATATACAAGAATGAGAGATAAGACATGTCTCACAGGCCTTATTTAAAATTAACTAATCCACAACTAATCATATAAATCATCCAACAAAAATATAAACATCAAGTGTAAACAATAAATTTATTGGATTTTTTAAAAAATCTTTTCTACACTTTTAGAAAATTCCGTTTTAGTCAAAATTGGTGTCTTTGAGTTCATAATACAAAAAACCACAAAAACACAAAATTTGAAATTTTTCGTCAAAATTAACTGGACCAAACTGGACCGAACCAGTCCAGTCCAGTCCAATTGGACCGTTAGTTCAACATCTTTTTCAACCCTTTTTTTTCCCTTGTAGCAAATCCGAATGGCTCTGCTACGGCATGGTAGGGAGCTCACCCCCAGTCAAATTGCCACCTTAGCTAGGCATGGCAGACACCGCCACCACTGCTTGTAGTGGTGGCAGCATCCGCGAGTACGCTACATGCTTAGAATTTTTTTTAATAAAAAAATTGAAGATATATATATATACACACATATATTATATAAAATAAAATAAAATAAAATAAAATAAAATCCATATCAAGTAGGGGTCATGGTGACACCAGCCACAATCTAACTAGGCAACACTCGCCTGAAGATTCCGTCGACCTTGGCTGTTGTATAGCCATGGTGGACAAGCGGCCATGACCGCTTGTAATGTATATTCCTTGTACCTTTTGTCCTTTTTTTGTCATTTTAAAGAAAGTCAGACAACTATGAATGCTTAAAAGCAACTGCGGAAAGTTGCCTTTGTTGTAGAGGCTTTAATTGATTGCCTCTTTTTCCTTTTTTTTTTATTTTTTAATAAATTTGCAGCAGACTTCAATCGATATATATATATATATATATGTATAAAATCATTCAAAAAAACAGCCTCCATAATAGAGGCTTTGAATTTTTTTAATTTTTTATTTTGAAACAATTTCAATAATAAAATAAGTAAAATCTTTTAAGTTTCAATAAACTTAAACTATTAATTTTGACAAAATTAATTTTGTATAAAGGGTTTTAAGGTTTCAAAACCTTAATCATTAAAACTATTCTTTGATACCAAAATTTTAAATTGATCAATCTATATGAATCAAAAATTTCTCATATTAAAAAATGCATAAACCGAGCTTTGATATCACTACTAGGTTTCATATCAAAATAGAGAATTCTAAAGTAGCGGAAATTTAAAATTTTTGTCTTTTATTATGTGATCAGTTATGTTAGATCCCTAATTCTATGCCACAGGATACAATATACATAAATTTAATCAGAGAAAATTGATTTATACCTTACAAGCTTCCAACTAATGTAGGGATTGAGCAAATTCAAATTCGCACGTTAACAACCTAGCATGTATATTGGAATGGTTGACGAGAAGCTCAAATGCACTTCCTCTAATGGTATCCACACGGGGGCATCCACTAGTACTTAGGATTATGTTAGTAATCCAAAAGTATTTTTCTCAACTTAAGGGCTTTTCTTCCAAGATAACTCTTGATCTAAGGATTGTTGAGAATCTCTCCCTCTTAACTACTTGAAAGTCTCTCTTATGATAAAGGTCTCCTAGACCTCTATTTATAGAAAAATAATTTTGTATTTATCTTATCATAAATTAGGAGATAATATCTATATTATTTAATTTAAAATCAAATAATATCTATATAGATAATTCATATTAATTATCTTTAATAATCTCCCAACTAATTAGGAGATTTTATATGATAAGATAAAATAATTAATTAATGAAACTATTTAATTAATATAATTATTTTATTCTCCATTATCTGTTAATTAAATGACAAATCATTTAATTAATTAGTTCTAATTAATTAATCCAATTAATTAAATCAAATAAATTCTTATAAATGATATGGACTTATTCACTCTTGCGTATGACCTCTTAAGTTCACCAATTAACTAGTAGTGGGCCTACAACAAATTATGATTTAATATACGAATAATTAATTATAATTAATTACTCTGGTTAATGAAACACTTTTTAATTAACCACTCTTGAACTAATTTACATTAAAACAAGAGTACTCACACTTTATAGGATATGTCTAGTAATAAGCCCGTAAAGCTTAGAAATAGGTAAAGGTAAGACCATGAACCTTTTTCTGTTTGCGTCTACCATGCAAATACAATCCTTCTATTAACTAATCTTTCGATCGAGATATAAGATTTGGATAATATGTTGGTATCCCGATAATCTCAATAACGATACATTTATTTCACATATTTGTTCAATGACCAATTTAGAAAACTCATTTCTTAATTGTTTGTCATATGCCTTGCGCAAGGGTTTTCAGAATAGCTATCTGTAGATATTATAGGAGATTCACTTATTTTGCTAGATAGGTAATGGATCCTATATCGGTCATCGTAGACCTCCACATATGAATGGTTTATGTCCAACATAAAACCTCTTATATGATCAACCTGTGATCAAGGAAAAACAACAAAGCACAAGTACTCATATACAAAATCACAATAGAATCTCAAGTCAAAGGATTACTTAATACACTATCGCAAACATAGAAAATTCTAATTTTCGACAAGCATCTATAGAGAATTCTCTAAGTGGGATCGTTCAGTGAACTTGCTCTCTAACAAGCGCCCACATGTATGCATTAGTATCATTTACACTAATCACTTTTGAAACAAGACACCCTCCATACGAGTATGCTATGCACGTGCAAATCTAATCTAAATCTAGTCAATACCCCAGCTTGACTTATTTTATTACTTGGAACATTTAAGGCTAATACCATAGAGATTTATTTCATGATCACCATCTATATGCGCAACAAGTTCCATAGTTATATATAGTCTAAGAGTTTCAACCAAATGTAAAATTTATATATTCGATGAAGATAACTAATGAAATAATTACATATATATTGAATGAAAAATGATCGAGAGTATTTAATTACACCAATTAAATTAGCTAGCCGAGGCACTACTCTATCAGATACAATGACAGTTTGTATAATGCGCTTTAGTGAGCCAACATGAACTTTCGGATAATCCGGCACCACCGAGGGAGGAAAAAGAACATAGGATAGACTGATCGAGAAGATCTTAGAGGGAGGCTACTGTGTGAGGTGAAGAAGCTTCAGAGAGGGCCTTAACCTTAGTAGAAGAATGAATTTCATTAATTAAATTATATTTTATAATAAAAATATTTATAAAATTTTAATTATATTTATTTCATTTTATATAATTTTTATAATATTTTTTTATAAGTTTGAAAATAAAAAATTAGTTCTAATTTTGAAATTTGGAATTTGTGTTTGTCTCTAAGGAATTATTGTAAATTACATGTGAGATCATATGAGCCTTTTTAATAATAAAATTATAAGAAAATATATATACATATATAAAATGAAAAAATACATATCTGTATATGATGTCACTCTATTCCAGCAATGTATTTTTCTTTTTGAAAAAGCTAATCTTTTAAATTTAATTCAAAAATTAGAGAGTCCAAATAATTTAGGAAAAAATTTACAAAATGGGTCATTTTATTAAAGTAATTTTATATTTAAATATTTGCTTAGTAAGCCAAAAATCTTCAGATCCTAGACCAATGATGAACAGTGATTAACTATGGTTATCAAGGATAGGGATTGTCGAGTTGATCAGATTGCATAAAGGCACTCTGACTTTTATTTATTTCAATTTAGTGCCAATTTAGTCCGATAACTCTTGAGATAGCTCGGAGTAAACCGAGATCCAGCAACCGCCTCAAGTAACCCGCCCGTTAATGCCTCTGTTAGATTTTCAGCTTATCGCATGAGATTTATTTCATTAGCACCAAAGACAAAGGTGCCAAACATATTTACGCGAAGCAGAGACAAAACCCTAAATCCCCGAAACTGTGAAAATATTCCTGATCACATCGGGTAAAGCTCATTCTGCATAACCCTAATTTTCCAATCTTTCCTTAAGCGTTCATATATTTGTATATTCATATTTAAATATGTATGTATACTTGCAGGTAATGAGGGTTTTATCTTGAAACCAGACAGGGACAAAGGAAAGAAGCAGTAGCTTGCAAATAACAGCAAAGTGCCTTGTAGCTGTTTAAATCGTGGTACTTTCGCCCCTTTCTCTTGAAATTTTGGTTGCACATGATTCAGAGACTGTTTTGGACTAATATATGATAAGTTGATTTCAAAATTGGGAATCGTCAAATGTATTGTCTAGATGCAAAATTGGCAATCCATCTGAACTTATTAACTTAATGGAGCTGGAATGCTTCCTCTTTCTTTTTTTTTTTTTTTTGGATGAGAATGGAGTACTTCATATTTGAAAGCCGCTTATTTCATTGAGCAAATTAGTTTTAAGCATAAATTATTACGGAAGCATGTCCTATGATTGTGAATGTGCGAGTATGCTCACTGCAATTTTGAGGTTGAAATTGGTTTTCCACAGGGGCGTTGCTGGGAAGATTTGCTGGTCGTATTGCAGTCTGTAGACCATTTGGTTCTCATACACTTGGACCTAGTTAATGTTGAAATGAGCAATATTTTAATGTCTTAAATTAATGTGATCTACCGGATGTGGCCTTCTTTTATGTTGTTAAAGTTATACAACCACATCATCACCCCCCCACAACCGGCAGCGGGCACAGGTCTGAATAATACATATGAAGTAAGCTTCAGATGGAAAAGTAACTATAATTGATGGTAGCCAAACTGCCTTGTCATTTTTCTCTTCTCTTTTGTTTCTTGTTCATGTTGGATTGTACCAACTCAGGACACCATAATAATTCTTAGCTGTGATCTAGCTGTTGAAAAGCTATCGTGGGTGCATCAATAGATAGAACTCCTGAATTCATGCCTTCAGATTTTTGGTAAATTTTCTTTGTTAAGCCTACCCTGTAATAGAAGTTTGCCAATCCCATTATTTATTTTGTTTTTGTAAGATTGAGGCAAATGACAATCAAGTGATGATGTGTTTTGCTGTTAACTTGGTCTCAAGATACCCTAAGACTTTTACGCTGTTATTTGCTAATTTATTAATGTTGAAAATGGGTGCATGTGACGCAGGCAAACTTTTGATCTCCTGACCATAACTACTCTATCTCAGACAACTAATTTATAATAATATCTCTAGTTAGCCTGTACTGATATTACAGCCTTACTAGTTTGAAAGAGGTGAACAAAATTATTGCTAATTTGTCATGGCAAAAGGTTGTCTTGGTGGGAACTTGTTCAATTTTTGAGCTTGTTATGTGAGAAATGTATTGTTGTTGTGGTAGTGAAAATCGAATTACTAAATTTTATGACTTGGTTAATTTAAAGTCACCTATAATTTTTATTTGAATCTCTTAACAGATATGGTAATGTGTTGTACATCTACACGTGTCACTAGTCCAGACTATGGCATCAGATATTTCTATGATTAACAATGAGTTCTGCCTTCATTAATTCCTTAATGCTATTTGTACTTGGTATTATGCTTAACATATCCCTGGGATGAAATATTTAGTAATATGAATTTGTGCATGAAACTTTTGAAAGATGGTGCTCCTTGTTGTTCTCTTACTGCAGAGATTGAGGAAACCATGATTTCATGCCAGGACGATACTAGGCATTATGAGGGATATGTTGCTTTTTATTCATTATCAACACCTAGTTTTGTTACTGGGCCATATGCATTTAGGGTGATTTCAAATTGTAGGAAAGGAAATATGACTTTTTTTTTTTTAAAATTTCATTCATAGTTACATTGTCTAGGTTGAATGAGATTGTTGTACTATTAAATTTGTTTTACTTTCCTTAATAAACTTCATCTGTACACTCGAAGGGTCCAGACGTGGACTATTACTCGCAAAGGAATTTTCAGGTCATAGGATTCATTAACCGATGCCTCTAATTCCTGCCATCCAAACATGGCTGCAATTTTAGGTTTCTTTATTTCTTTTTCTTTCTCATTAATCCATGATAAAATTTGCACTTGTTGTTATGCCTAACATATCCCTAGGATGAAATATTTAGTAATCTGAATTTGTGCATGAAACTTTTAGAAAGATGGTGCTCCCATTTGCTCTCGTACTGTAGAGGTAGAGGAACCATGATTTCATGCCAGGATGATACTAGGCATTTTGAGGGATATGTTGTGTAATGACCCAATTTTAATTTAATTGGGCTTAAAGGGCTTAATTGCAAAATTTAGAAGTTTTAGGGATCAAATAGGAATTTGGAGGGCTTAAGTGCGCCAATTTTAAGTTTAGGGGGCTGATGGGAGAAATTGGAAAGTTTAGGGGCCAAAGTGCACAAATTAAAAGAATGGGGACCAAATTGAAAAATCAGGAAGGGATAGAATTGAAAAAAAAATAAAGTTTGGAGGACTAGACTATGACAGGGACTGGAAAGTGCGGATCTACAGTGATCTAAACTGTAGATCTATCATTGTACTCGATTGAAGCCAGATTTTGGCTTTAAAATCGAGCCAAGACGTGTGTTAGGCTTGCACAAAGGTTTTCCCCAAGAAATTTTGAAGAAAAAGTGAGAGAATGAGGGGTTTTGGACCTATGTTGGTTCGGTGGTGTGTTTCGCGACCGAACGGGATTCGGAGGATTTTGGCTTGTTTTGGCTTGAGTTTCTTTCATTCAAGGGACTCGGCGTGGCTTGTTTGGTGCAGATCTACATCCTTGAGAGACAATTAAACCAGTAAGCTTTGATTTTTTTTGGTGGTTTCATGGATTTTCTAGGTTTTGGTTTTCTGCGAGGGATTTGGGTTTGATTCTCTTCTGCCAAGTGAAGAAGAAGGGACCTGGACAAATTCGGGTCCGTGTTGGGCTGGTTCAGCTCAGCCTACTTGTGCTGCAGGCTCGTGGGCCTAAGCTGCGAGCTGGCCTAGAAAATGGCTGGGTTGAGTTGACTCATTGAGTCAACTCAGCCCAATGAAAAAAGAAATGTTGACTAAATCGGCCAGTGGGTTTGACCGACTAGTTCAATGGTCAAATCAGCTTGAATTTTGAAGTTGGATTGGTTTTGGATTCAGGAAAAAAAGATATGTTGGACCAAGTTGGTTTGGGGGTTCGGGAGATCCGGTTCGACAGAAATTTGATATTTTTAACTGAACTAACCCGGTTCAAGGGTTCTTGAGTCTGGTTCAGCCTTGTTTTGAGCAATTCTTGACCAATTTAGACTGGTTCCTAAGGTTTTGGGGCCTGTTGAATCCTATTTGAGGGTTTTGTGGCTGATTCAATTCAATTTTAGGTAGTTTTAGGCTGGTTTAAGCTAGTTTGAGGGTTATGGAGTCTAGTCATTATTGTTTGAGGGTTGTTGAGTAAGATTGATGAGTGTTAGTGAGTTATGTAGGTCTCGATGATGGGTAGTGGTGCCTTGAGGTGCGTGCCAGGGTGTTGGGATGAGGTTTGAGCCCGGTTTTGGGCTATCAAGCCCCTTTTTGTGCTGATTTTGGTGATAGTGATGGTTTTGTGTCGTTATAATTTCAAATCCACTTGTAGAGGAGCACCCGGACTGTTGAGTCAGGTAAGGTGACCTGAGACTTCTTTTTGACTTGGTTTGTACTGTAAGTAATGATACCCTCCCTATACATGTGTTTTTTATATTATGTTTCTAGTATAATGATTATATAATTTCGTAAACTGTATTTTGGTTGTATACTACACTTGGGATATGTGTTATGTGAGTAGTAATATGAGTTTTCTTATATTTTGCAAGTGTTACAATTCACTCTATGTTTGCTTTAGTTTGTGAATATATGTGATTTCGTGGGATTATGCATGAGACACTTTATCTGAAAAATGAAAATGAGTTCTGTATGCTTTGATTATGGGTGATGTGGTTCTGTTGAGATTTGGTACTGTAGGGATGATGGTAAGCAGAGATGGTGGTAAGTGGGGACGATAGTAAGCAGGGAGGTGGTTGTAGTCCGACTTGTGATTCTCACTTGTAATTCCCGCTTACTGTACTCTAGTCTGTTATTTATCTGTTACTTGCTTTTGAATTGTATTCTTGTTACTCTATAATATATATGTGATGTTGGTTGTTTGAGTTATGGATTGTATATATCTGTTTTAAATTTATATGTGGGGAGTCGTGATATGCACTGAGATTGTGTTGCTCTAGTGAGCGTATTGCCCTAGTGAGCGTGATGTGTTGCTCCAATCGAGATATGGAGGATGCCTCTGGCCAGGAGTGTGATATATGACTATGTTGAGCTCAATCGTGAGACGGAGGATTTCTCTAATCGAGGCTGGAGTCTCGTGATATGATACATATCTTGACATGCATAGTTTAAATATCATTCTTACTCACTGAACTTCACGAGCAGATCGATGTACGGGCATGTTCTTTTGCTTTCCTTATTTGCACTCTAGAGCTCTTTTATTATTTAGACATGATTCTAGTTTTGTACTTAAATAGTATGAGATGTTATATGATTAGTTTGGTTTTGAGTATGGTTAGTTGTTGTGAGACTGACTAGGGTCGGGGACCCTAGTGCCAGTCACGGACCCAGGTTTGGGCCGTGACATGTTGCTTTTTATTTGTAGTCAACACTTAGTTCTCATTAATCTATGATGATATTTGTACTTGGTGTTATGCTTAACATACCCTGCAATGAAATATTTAGTAATCTAAATTTGTGCACGAAACTTTTAGAAAGATGGTGCTCCCTTCTGCTCTCGTATTGTAGAGGTGGAGGAACCATGATTTCGTGCCAGGATGATACTTGGTATTTCAAGGGATGTATTGCTTTTTATTTGTAGTCAGCACTTGGTTTTATTACTAGGCCATGTGCATTTAGGGTGCTTTTCAAATTGTATGAAAGGGAATATAACTGCCCAATCCTTCTTCTACTCCTCTTATTTTATTATTATTATTTTTAATCGCATTCATAGTTACATTGTTGAGGTTGAATGAGATTGTTGTGCAAGGGGAGACTCCTTTTCCCATCCTTTCCCACCCTTACTTGTTACATCTGTTTTATTTTCCCCACTAACCTTTATCTGTACACTTGAAGGTTCCAGACATGGACTATTACTGACGAAAGAATTTCAGGTCATAGGATTCACTCACTGATGCCAATAATTCCTACCACCAAAACATGGCTGCAATTTCAGTTTTCTTTATTCTTTTTCTTCCTTAGTTTACCTTGAAAAGAAAATCTCATGTAAAAGGAAATTATTTAGAATTCTTGTTTTATACTTCTCTTATTATAAATAAAGAACTATTGAGATATGTATATTGTAAGTAAGAATTTTGTTTACTATTATTATTCTATATATGTATTTTGGATTAGGGATTTCCAAGTTGTGGACTTCTGTTTTGTTAAACCTTACAGTTTGATGGAGTTGCTTTGATTTGTATTTTTAGTTGAGAAAAACCAAAAAATGTGAAGAGGTAGCCATCAGGGCAAGGTTGATGGTTGGCAGGAATTTGTTTGATGTATGGCTTGTCTCTAGAAGCCATTTTTGTGCCAAGAGTGCGATGAAATTATAGAAGTCAAAACTCATGCAGAGGGTTCAGTAAGTTGCATTAAAATGGCTAATTCTAAGATGCAAGAATCAATGGTGGAGGCCAATTCCATGGCTCAAAAGCCGCGTTCCTCCGTGATAGCATTCAAAAGCATCGGACACTAGGATCCAGATTGAGCTACTTGTTTTGTAGATGTAAATGACATATGGGTGTTGGTACAACATGCTTCAATTATTCAGATAATCTATGGAAGTCTGGTGATATTTCATAGGAGTGGACGTTATCCATTCACCTGGAGATAATTTACATGGAGTTTATTGTTTGCATTGTCAAATTACTTAAACAGCATATACCAAGATCTCTCAATTGCAAGGAAATAGTCTTCATGCAGAAATGCCTTGCGATGCTGAAATTTGATGTCAGTTGATAAAAAATATAACCTGGCTGACTATTCTGCATGGACCATAATATCATGAGGAAATCGAAGCTTTGTCAAAGCAGATTGAGTAGATGAAGGCTGAAATAGTGAAAGAAGTGAGCAGAAAGAGGTACTATTTACAGAATGATGGAGATAAATATCTGGACGAGGTTTTGGGAGTGGATTGTAGTGATTCTGTATGTGTTCTTTGGTTGCTTACAAAAGAGTATGTAGAGCAACCTTGCTTGGTGTATTTTCTGTTATTGAATCAGCAGTCATGAGAGATATTTATCCGTGTCTAATTCTCTGTGGATATGATTCTGTTATTGCTCTTTCTTTTCTTCTAAGTGTGTTTCTAGTTTCTACAGCTTTCTTTTGCCCTCTCTGCGTTGTACTTGTTAAATTAGCTGATTGCACAGTTTGGTAACTATGCAGAAATGCTGAGTGATTAGAGGCCTTTTGTCAATCTGGATCATTTATGTTATGCGGGACGCTAAATTTAGTACTTTTGGGAGAAATCACTCAACATTTTTGACTAAATGAGTATAAGTTAAGAAAGCAGTATAATTTATCTGAAGCGCTATCAAAGAACTAGCTAATCAAGTGAAGGCGCCAATTTGTGTTTGTTTGTTGTGTCTATATTTTAATTCGTGATGAATTGAGTGAATCTTAAAATATTGCAACATTTTACCAGAAATATTAAAAGTTCAATTAAAATAAAATGAAGTTAATTATGTCAAATTGATTTTTATTGTATTAAAGATATTTGTAATTTTCTAATAAATTCATGTTATATTTGTGTCATGTTAATGTACCGTAAACTCTGCATTGCTGCTGGGAAGGGTGTAGTTCCATTGTATTTCCACCACCTTTGAGCAAAAGCAACTCTCTTTCTGTCTCTGAAGAACATGAAATTGCCATGTATTCATATCTTATGCATGCACATCAAATAGAAAAAGTAGAGAATAGACATGACAGGTAAAGAATAAAAGCTCTCAGATGGTCACCTGCCCCAGCTGGGAATCAACAGATAAAATATGAACTTATGTTATAGCCAAAATGAATGACAGCGAAAGAGGCAAATGATTTTGAGATATAAAAGGATATGTTGGTCATCTTGCATTTGTCCTCTGCAACTGTCTTCCGTAGAAGTGAGCTCCAACCGGATTAGTGATTCGCCAGAAATTCAGAAGAAAAAGGGGGAAAAGGGGCGGGGGCGGGGGCTTTGGATGGAGGCAGGTGGCAACAGAAAAATAAAATCATAAATCAATATTTCTTCCACGAGCTTTGGGAGATCACTAACCAGCCAGAGCTCCTCTCTAATTCTTCGAAGTCTCAGTTTCCATGCATGTACAAAGTACTTTCTACTGTTGTTTAATCCCAACCGTTGCATTTTGAGGTAAACCTTTTAATTATATCATTTTTTTTTTTATTCTGGCCATTCAAAGATAAAATGGGGAATAAGTAAAGATGGAAAATGATAGGCAGTTTGGGTGCACAATCATCCGTACTCCATTTTTTTCTAATTATGTGACAATGAAACAGATTAATACCGTATGCTATGCTGTGTATTTATTTATTTATTTTAATAGTAAATACTGATTGTTAATTATTCCATATCAATAAACTCTTGAAAATATTGGGCATGACATTGATTAACAGCAGTTAGGATCTCTTTCACAAGGTAGAGACATGATCTGCAAGTCAATCTGCAGGCAAAGTCAATGCGTCAAATTTTTATTATTGTCTGTCAAGACCAATTTTACATGTGAGAGGCATTCAGTCTGAAAATTTTATATCCATGATTAATTTTTTGAGCTTTTTTATATAATGTTTATTTTTATTTTTTATTTAGCAAAATGGGTAATTTTTAAACTATTTATGAAAATATATATTATTTTCAAAACTGAGAAGTTGATCATGGAATAATTGACTTATTTTAAAAAATCAGTTATGAAAGAATGGGATTCTTAATGCAAGTTGGCTAGGTCAAATTGATTTCCATTAAGAAGACAAGACATATGGTGAAAAAACATTATATATCTTTGTATTTACGTTGAAAGGAAACATCATTTGGACAGATTAAAAAGAAAAAAGTGAAATTCACCAAAAAAATGTGGATGATATTTAAATATCAAGACTTCTGCTTTTCCTCGTATCTATTTCAAAGTATGTATTAACTATTTCTATTTATGTCAAATACAAAATATCATGCAAGAAATTAAAGAAAAAAAATACACACACGCATATATATATATATATATATATATATGATGATGATGATGATGAAAATGCCCAACTTCCTCCTCATGTCATGCATTTGAACAAGACCACACATGCATTCATTAACAAAATTATTGTTAACTTATACCTATTACGCATTAATTGTGAGATTACACTTACGCCCCTTCCACAAGCTTAATCGAAAATACATTACAGAAATTGAAGGGCTTTCTTGGAATCCTGATCATCTCAGCATAGAAGCAAATCCAAAATTCAATCTCAAACAACCTACCAATAGAAAGAATTTAACTATCAGGTCTTACCTACCAATAGAAAGAATTTAACTATCAGGTCTTACCTTAAAAATAAATATACTATTCAAGCTGTCCTATGATTCTCTTTTCTTTTTATTATTTCCCATTTATGGCCAGAATAAAAATGTTAATAAAATAAAAAGTTTTCCTAGTAATCCAACGGTTAGGATTAAAGATTGCTCCTCCTTGAAATGCCTATACAAGTATAGAGGAGGGTGAACCATATGCATATAAGGAGTGCACAACAGAGCTTAGGGTTTTATTTTTAAAGAATTAGAGAAGAGCACCGGTTGGTCAGCGGTCTACCAAAAATTTTGTGGAATAAATATTTAAAAACATTTTCTTCCATTAAATTTCTGGTAAATCGCTGATCCAATCTGAGCTTATTTTTATGGAAGATGATTGCAGAAGATGATTTTCTAGAGATCCAAAAAATGTTTGATCTTCTTATTCATTTCCTACTTCAACTGTGTGCGAGGTATTTATTTTTTCAATAGAAATTTAGGTTTTTATATTTCAGCCTTCTGTATATATCCATTTAAAAATGAAAAATCAAGGATTGAAATTTGTATGATTAATTTAAAATCTTTACATATTCAATTTAATTTTCCATTCCATTGGTGTAACAATTATAAAAATTCATATTACCCGAAAATTATAAAAATTTTGACGTTCATTGCCCAAAACAATTTTAATATAAGACCAATCTTACATGACAATTTTATGCTCTTCAATGACCACGAGAGAGAGAGAGAGAGAGAGAGAGAGGTTCTGTGCATTCAAATAGGTGACCCCTTTATTTGCTTGAAGTTTCTAAGTAGGCTTTGCCCATTTATGATGCCTTCATTTCAAATTTCTATCAATGGGTTGATTTCAATAATCATGTTGATTTATCTTTTCTCATTTAAATTAAGACACACCCAACTTTAAATTTCAATATCAAATTGCTTTACAAAAATTCAAATAATTACTATTTCTTTTTTCATTATCCATAATCTTTTATCCTTTAAATTTCTATAATTAAGCATTTGAGATTTAAAATTTCTAATAGTTTTGAGAATATTTGGCATTCCTAGAACCTAAAAATTTATGGGTTTTAAGAGCCCCCATTTAAGGTTGTTTTTAAAACTCCAAATTGGGATTTAGTGATTAATTTTTGAATTTTCCTCTAAAGAACAAAAAAATCTTAAACCTTAAAATACTTAGATTTTAATAGACTGGTCTTCTATAACTAAGCAAGTTTTCCCGAAGATCACACCAATCTTGGTTAAAAAAGAATGAAAACAATGAAAGCGTTTCAATTCTCAAAGGCCATTTGACAAACATATATGACTTCTTTTATTTTTGAGCATAGCAGTAGCAGATATAATATTTGCAGATCTTATAGAAGATACAATATTTGCAGACCGGGAGGATGAACCATCATGTAGAAATCGGGTTAGTCTGCATGTGCACTTGACATCCTTCATAACTCTTTCTTGAATTTAGAGCTTTGCTTGTTCTTGAAGTTGTTCCTGACTTAGACATCATGAGCTCAAATTAAATACATAAAGAATTTAGTGGGAATGAAGTAAAAATGCATAAAATGACCATAGAACAACTTTCCAAGAATGTAATTTTCTGGAGTTCATTTTGATTCAAAAATAGGCCACTGTTAATTCTAAGAATAGCTGATCATCTCAACATTTGGAGAAGAATGAGAAGTTAATTTTTAACTGTTTATTTCTTTATTATTTGAAATGTCTATTACAGTTAACTATTCTCCTCCATCGACAGTTTATACAAAATTTTGGGTTAAATTACTATTACTATAAGTCTGGAACTGATGACACCCAATAGATATTAAAACATGGGGACATAGGTGGAATAAACTTTTTTTTTTTTTATTTTACCTTCTTTTTTATTAAAAATAATTAATTCTATTAGGAAAGTCATGGAGACAGACAGGTAGATTAAAAATTCGTTAAGGCGAGTTAGAAAACAAGGAGAGGAAATGAATAGCTAATCTCTGTGACAAAGAAGGCATGGAATACATAAGGAACTCTGTGGTAATTCGACAACTGCAACTGGATCGGGTGACATTATTTTTGCATCTATTACAGTTGTAACAGATTCCCTGGGCATTTTGAAACAGAGATTCAGCTCTTGTTATAATCAAGATCATGGCATGTTATAATCAAGAGATGAAGTCAACTTCTTCTATCGCCACCAAACAGCAATCAACTATTGTCCCCAAAGAAGGTTGTCACTAAAACAAAACTTTTACAGAGCAACTAGGTAAAACTAATAAAAATATGATAATCCTTTACTGTTGCACTGGCCCACTTCAGATTGAATACTTTTGATCTATATGCTTTCTCCCACTTCTAAGCAACATTTAAATGACAGTATCATTGTGTGAAAAAGTGATAAAAGTAACACTAAATAATCAAATTCTAACAGCAACAAAAAGTTTTATAAGGACATGAAGTACATTTACAGAGTCCACATTTCAATTTAGCAATACCATATAAATTCCATGCAGAGCGTAGAAAAAGAAAAAGTTTACTATAATTTCTATCAGTACATGAATAGAATTTATACCTTGTCACTTCATCATGTGCGAAGAATATCAAGTAGCCATCATGTTCTTCTGAGGTAATGCCTGGCTCGCGGGGGACAAAAATAGCCTCAGACCCAAATTTATTGGGCCCCAGTAAAAAATCCTGGAATATTTCCTCCAACTTCAAGCTTTTCCTTTCCAGGTTCTGGTTCTGCGTGCAAGTCAAATTTGATAATTCCTGTGACCTTTGCAATGCTGTCCTATGTAGTCCCATAAAGAAAACGCTGTTTCCTAAAGTTTCGTAAGATAATTGGTGAGCATAGAGCTCAGTAGAAAGAAAATGTTTTACAAAAATAATTAGACCCAAAAAGTTTAATATGCAATTAAATTTTACATTTTAAAAAAAGTAGCATGCCAAATAAGAAAAATTAGAGTGCAAATGAATGTTGTATACCTTCCAGTGTAGCTCTCATTTATCCTTGGGAAATCAACAGCAGCTACCGATAGCTTCCTCTGTGAAGCTACACCAGTTGTCATGTTGAACCTCATTTCGTATCTAGTAAGAATAAAAAGCATCAGGAAAATCTGAAGCTTGCGTAACTATACTATGATCTTTGGGTCAAGCGTCATACAGTTCGTTTTTAAAATCCTGAAGCTTTTCTTTGATTGTTCCATTAACCATGTCTAGATCAAGATTCTCAATTCGACAAGTTATCAGAACAACTTCATCCCTTCCTCCCAAGCGTTTGCAACAGTAAGGGGAAAACAATATTCATGAGAAAGGGTCATAATTGGGAGCAAAATAAACAAATTTAGTGGTTGCTTGTGAAAGATAAAGAACATAATAAAGTTTCAGTAGTCTAATGAAGAAAAGGACCAGCCTAAATAGGTTGTTATATTTTATTTTATTTTTCCTTTGATAATGATTAGCAAACTAGTTTGCCAGATAATTGTTCAAACTTTGATCTGAATAGCTAGAAATCTAAAATAAACAGCACTTAAAGCAGGTTGAATAAAATTAGAAGATCAAATGCTGGACATTGCATGGAAGCACAAGTTTCAGGAAAACACACAGAAAAAAGCAAGAACAAAGGAATGAGGCAGGAACTTGATTACTGTAAATTTCCTTTCTATATAGATGTAACCATTTCAAGAAACCATGGATTCTAGAAGGGAAATGGAACTGGTTATGGAGTTAATTCTCAGATAATAATGAATTCTTAACTTGTGATCCTCCATGGATTGATAATTTCTTGAAGAGCTGGTTTTGGTTCCCAATGGACAGTTCATAATTTTACTTAACAACAATTTTTTGACATCCTCTCATAATCTTAACACCTGGACATACATATGTATATATGTATGTATGTATGTATGTATTTATTTATGGAATGGTAAGTAACACTAATTTAACTATTACTATTGCTTTCTCAAAATTTAGCAAGCATAAGTTGTCTTTCTTGTGGGAAAAAAGAAATTCATTTTTGCAAAAGATATGCTAGCAAATCTATTTTTTCTTTTAAAATGTGTTTATTTATTTATTTATTGTTCCTGTTCAGACTAAATAAGAGAATCATTTTTAAGTATGATAGGACATTATTTACACAGCTTTGAACTAAATCACGGTCAATAACTTTTGTAACAAAATATTGCCTGTACTGGTAAGCAACTTCAACCCACCTCCAAAGACCCAACTACCAGATTGATAGATACAACATTAAAGTTTTCATTCAATGCCTTTGGATGGTATACCCTTGATTGACGTAAAAGTTCAGATTCATCCCCGATATCCAGAAAGACTTCTAAAAAATGGTTTGAGAGCTTATGAAATGTCCAATTTTAAAGTGCATACTATTTTTCTCTTTAAGGTGGACTCTGATACCAAATAAGCAAAGTAAGCTGAAATGATAAAATTCATGGAAAATGCAACAGAAAAAGAACAGATACACCATTCTAACAATATGTATGCCTCATTGGTAGAAAAAAATCCAGACATAGCGGTTACTGGGAATACACTGGAAAAATTTCAACATATGTTTTCGGAGCAGAGTAATGGAGACTCACCATTATGGAATATAAAGCAATTTGGAAGCTCGAACCATTTAACTAAAAGCTCATCCTTTGTATACCGTGGTAAAATGCCAAAGTGTGCTTTCTTCGTTGGATCAAATGTGAAGATCAATGTGTTCTTCTTCACCATATCCTGAAAATTGAAGTACTGTGAGAAAATCAAGCCTCATATCTCCGGATGATTTAATAACATACACTAGAGTCACGAACAAGTAGATGATCCTATGACAACCCAAACCAAGTTTTGCTTGTAAAATGTCATTCATACATTACTACACAATTGCATATACCACTTACATGCATTGCATGTTATAGTAAATTTAAACATCATGGAAATTTCTTTGCATTTTTCTTGTTGACAATTTGAAATGGATAGAGTGGAACCAACCCTAAGAGGTTTTAAGAGACATTAGAGAAAGAGTAGAATAGAGTAGTGGAAATAATTAAAAGGAAAGAAATGTATGAATTGAAAGTTAAACCTAGGAATTACAAATAAAATAAATGAATTTAAAGAAGAAAAAAAATTTAATTGACAACTTTAAATTTGTAAATTAAACTCTTATTTAGAAGGGTTGAGAGAGGGATTAAATAGCCATTTTAGGAGGCAATTAAGGGGTTTAAATGAATATTGAAGGATATAATAAGAAATAAGGGAAATTTTCTCAAGGAATATATAAGAAAAAAAAATTAATGGAAAGGGAATTTTGTCTTTTTACTAGGGGCGTGTGTCGTCTTATATGTGTGTGTGTGTGTGTGTGTGTGTCATGTAAAATATAAGGGGCTGTAGAGATCTTTCAAAGAAAGCCACGTAGAAGCAAAGGAAAAGAGAGAAAAAGGTTGGTGTTACAAAGTCAATCAACCCACCAATCAGAAGAAAGAGTTTCTTATGGAGACCAATAGGAGGGAACAAAGTGTATGTAAGTTGACTATGTTACAAAGTTGTTATATGCATGTTTAAGAAATTCTAGAGATTTCTCAAGATTAGCTGCAAACTAAGGAGGAAAGAAAAGAGAAGGGAAGAAGAAAGAAGGGAGAAAAAAGGTAAGAAAATAGAAAATTTTGGAAACTTCTTGGATTCTACTTCAAAATTTTTGTATATTTTGCTTTTCCTTCCACTCCTATGACATTTAATCAGTTTTGAATTTGTTGTTTGAGACTGTTTTGCATGTTGTAGAGAGGGGGGTTAGCTAAACCTCACCATAGGAGAGTTTGCATGATTTTGCTAAAATATGTTCTACTAGCTTCCACTCTTGTTTTGCTTTGAAAATTTTATGTTTTCATGGTTAAGTTGTGTGCTTTGCTGCTGTTTCTGAGGCTAGAAACAGAGGAGAAACAAGGTAGGTGAAGTTGGAGTGGAGAAAAAGAAAGGTTAATGCAAGAGAAATTAGGAAACAAAGTAGAAAATTGAAATTTAGTAGGGTTTTGAAAATCTGAAAAATTTTCTGCAATTCTCACATTTTTAACAGAAATTTTAGAGGATTAAGCTGAGCCTAATTCCATAATTTATGGGTAGTTTGAAAGGTGATTAAGTTAGTTTAAGAAGAAAAGTTAAGAAGGAATTAATCTAGACTCAAACTAAGCTATAACTAGTTAAGTGATGTTGATGAACATGTGCAGGAAATTTACTGCAAAACATTCTACAGTCTTATTTTGAATTGGCTAGAATTTTAGAGCACTACAATGGAGTTAAATGCAAAGCTAAAATGTTGTTTAGAGTGTAGCTAGACTAGCTTAATAGAGAGAATTAGGAAAAAGAGCAACAACTTGCATAAATTTCAATAAAATCTAACTGGAGGTCTAAGGGAGGATGTGCTGAAATTTTGAACAAGAATTTTTGTAATTTCACTTTATTTGGTTGCACCCTTAAGATATATGAATAAGGTATAAATCAATGTATTTGAATGACTTAAAAGATGATTGGATTAGCTTAGTAAGAAGAAGTCAAAATGCACCCATGATTGGCTCACAATGAAAACATGTTTAACTAGAGAACTTATGCATGGGTGTAGAAAATGTGAGACATAATTCTGATTTTGGGAAGGGTATTTAGAAAAGTTGTATGTCTTTAAAGAGGCACGAAATAAGGTCGAAAAATTGGCCAAAGAGAAGTCCAAAGTAGATATAAGATTAGGAAAAAAATAAAAGAAGATTGCAAACCAAATTTTCAACTTAGGCTCATGCATTTAATATTTAAATGCAGAAATTTCTGCAATACTAAGAGATTTAAGGGAGGAATTTCTAACCTTTAATTGACACCTAAGAGAGTTAGAACATGAGCATAATGATGGCTAATGAAGGGGTATAAATACAAATTTTAAAGGATTAGAAAGTAGTACCCAAGGTGAGCTTAAAGATTAAGAAAAAAGGGAGAACTAACAACTATGTTGTATGGAATATTTTTGCATGCATTTGCACCATACATTTAAGGCATTTTACTCTCACATGCATGTAACCCACATGTAGGAGAGGGAAACAGAGTTGAGCTAGATCCTAATCAGACGGCTCCAGGAGCACATTCATAGATTTTATACCTTCAGTGAGTGGTATCTCTCTAATTTTAGTATATTTTCTAAAAACATGTTTTATATCAATCAAAACTTATTTTGAAACACGCTCATACATTCATACTAAGAAAAGGGAAACAATCTAGTTATATTCTGATTTCTAGTGTATACATATGATTTCATGATTTTTATGAGTTGATGATATTTTAGTGCTTCAACACTTAGACTTGAAATGTCGGGCAGTCATTTGTGGCAGGTGGCAGTTCTACTTGCATTACATGATATGTATGTGATTATTTTTCCTAGAGGAGGGGATCTGAGACTGTAGACTATGTTAATTTGATCGAAGGAGTGGCAGTCACCCTCGGTGCAGATTACATAGTGTAATAGCGCTCGACAAGATTTGCCCAGTTTGGGCTAGATTCTATTTTTATGTTTTTACTGCCCCAGACATCTTTAGTTGTGCACATTTGACCAGAGTTATATATGTACATAACAATGCTTAGTAGGTGGTTATTTATGATTTTCTGATGACTTTTAATCTATCTTGCTATTTGAATTCCTACCCTGCGATATGACAGAAAATGTTATGAATCTCTTTGATATTATTTCTCATTTATTCTCTACATGAAAGATTGTTATACAACTAGATTATGTTTATTATGTGTATAAACCTTGATTGTTTTCACTGGGACTAGTCAAATGTCATTCACTAGGATGATAGTCTCACCTATTTATTTTTTCCCTGTAGTTACCAAGACACCTAGCTAAAATTTCAATGTTCACGTCGCTCACATCGGTTGCTATGCTCGATAGATTAAGGTTGGGCCAGTCTCTAAAACTTTTGCTTAAGTTATGTATTCATGTCTTTTGGAAAGAGTTGAAGGATTATGTATTATACCGCCATGAATGAATGTATGAATATTAAATATTTTGGATTTTATGAGACAATGTATGGTATATTATGTGATAGAAGTGAATGATTGGTAAACCCATGCTACAAGTTGCTAAATGTTATAACTGATGCAGTGCATGAGATTTATGGATTTTATAACAGCATATTTATTAGTGTTAAATAGGTACTCAGACATAGGTACAATATGAGTTAAACATGTCAGGGGTTACAGTGGCAACATGCTGCCAAGCTTCTAGCTTGATAATGTGTTGGTTACTGCCCCGCTATCATGCCTCTCTCGATTAGGGCGAGTGGGGTGTCACAAATCCTGTCACCCATCCCTTCTTGCTGGCCCTGTCAACAAAATAATCAGCAACACTCGCATTAAGTACAAAGTACAAAATTAAGTAGAAGTTTATATCAAAAGAAGTTTTTGCGATATTCAAAAGTTGCTCTTTAGTTTAACCCTCTTAAGTAACATCAATTTAATGAAGTCTTCCAAGGATTTACAGATACTTTAATTCCAAAATATGACACCTATCCAACTTCACCTTTGAAGCTTTGGTTATATAAACATTTACAATTTAAATAACCAAAACAATGAGAATTGTTTAACTTTGATTCAAAAGAAACCACACACATTAAGATCTCAGATGGGATGTCCTATCAGCTTGTTCTAGAAAAAGACAAAAGGACTTTTCAAAACTAATTGATCTAGCAAACCATCCTCAATTTTGGGTCAATAATAATACCACTAACCTGGAGAAAGGGTTGTAGTTATTATCTTTATATAACTCGATAATTAGACATGCATATAAAAATGTACAGGCATACAAAGCCATAAGAAATTATCACTGTTGTGCACAACATCTACTATGTCACCTCTATCACCTGTTTTGCCAAAATATAGAACCAAGGAAGGAAAAAAAATCCACAAGAAGAAAGTCCACAAACTTAATGTCCTCATGTCTCTAATCACCAATAATTGAAGGCTGATTGGTCATATTCAAGTCTAAAACATACATAGGCAATTAGAGAATAAAATCCTAATTGTATTCTATTTTTTATTTAGCAAGAATTTTACACTATCATAGATTCCCAAAATAGACAAATAATCCATAAAATAGAATGATGGTTTTGATGCCTTTTATAAGATATTGATCCTGATAAAAGTAGAAAAAGAATATAACTATACCTTGGGTCTGAAGTACAAAGGAAGATCCATGAAAATCACATAGTTTTCAATAATGGCGAAGTCATGCATCATGATGGGCTCAGGTAGTGTTATCGGTTTTGGATCATGCATGAAACCATCTTTTGAAATAACTCTATATGTAATATATGGTGGTATGTGAATAGCCAAAGGTAAACATCTCGCCTTCTAGCAAATAATTCCTTAATTAAAAGGCCTATTTTGTATTAGCGTTCAACCTAGATTATTTTTGGAAGAATAGGTGTTACCAGTGAATTGGTCAACTTTCGGATGAGCAATGAAGGAATGTGCCAATCTCTTGTCAGTACCCAGCATGCCAAGCATTTGTGGATCTCCATCTTCTAGTACTTTAAGAACATCTGCATGAGATGCAGCAGGTAGAGCATTTCAACTTGCACAACAATCAAACATGGTACATGTCTGAATATTGTATGATAATAATTCATTCAATCTTTTTTTTTGTTTGGTTACAATTCATTCAACCTTTTCTTGTTATCTCTCACAGGATAATTAAAAGACATGTATGAAGTTTCCTTTAGAACATATTTTAGTGAATTATGTGTGTATTAATATTTCCAAAGCAAAAGTTCTTGGACAATAAAATGGTTAAATATTCTGAATGATATTATTGTCTCATGGAAAAACATAATGACTTGATAAATAAACTATTGACTACCACAAATTGGATGAAAACCTCAGATAATAATATAAAAAGGTGAAACCAATATTACCTTTTGCTAAAGTAAGTCCTTGAAAGACATAAGATAGCTTCAACCTCAGAAATATGCCTCCATCTTCCTTTTTGATACATAACTGTGAACTATCAAAATTCAGATATTATCATTTAGAAGAATTGAAGGACAATAAGTTACCAATACGTGCCACATCTATTTTATATCTTCTTTTGTTGATTATTCCCATAAAGATGTGTTGAGAAACTTCTTTACAAGAAAGGAAATAGAAGGAATTATTGCGGAAAAGAGAGAGCTCCAGAAGAAGAGGTTTACCTTGAATCTATTTTTCGGTACTGATAAGAGATACATGTCCATGTTTTTTACTTCATGAAAATAATATTTTTATATATTTGTTTATTTGGGATTTTAGGGGAAGATCAAAATCTGATGATGATGATACTGACATTGATTGGACTTCAGAGGAGCAAAGAAAGGAGAAAGGGTTTACTTCCACTGGTAATTCTAAGCATTTCATTATAACCTAGAGTTCAATTGTCCCAACAAGCTACCTTGGTTATTCTTTACTCTATATTGTTTGCAAAATTTGTTAGTTAATGAAATATCAAAAATTGGCTTTCAGGCAAGTATGGCAACCCGTCTCGCCAAAGACTCAAAACCGTGGCCTTGGCGAGCGGCGCACGGCCGACAACCAACGAAACCCATGACTCACTCTTTTTCCGAAACAGCTCATCGGCTCTCGTTGGTTTCAACCTTCACTCACACACGGTTCCCTCCTCATAGTTGCTCTCTCTCTCTCTCTCTGGGTCACTTTGTCATGGTTTGGCAACGGAAGCAAAAGAAAATAGCAAATACAGAATGCAAAACAGAGACGACAACAGAGAGTAGATGAGGTTTTGTGGAACCTGCAAGTTCCAATTTTCTTAATAAGTATCCGGAATCAACTCCGATTCCCCGACTGAAGTACAGAATACATTTATGGAGAGAAGTGGCGAGCTTCTCCCTGTATAATTCCCACGCCCAAAAACAATCTGATGGCTCCTGTATTCCTTGTAATCCTACGGAGCCTTATGACCGTTGATTACAAATGAAAAACCAATTAAAATACATGGAGAGAGAAGAGCTCGGACAATGAGATTTGAAGTAAGAAAAGGCATGCAATTAGCGGTTAAAGGTTCAAAAGGGTCATTGAATCTTTTCCAATTTGTAAGAGATCTGTTAGATTTTGAATTTGCGCCAATGGGAAGCTTACTCTTTCAAACCGGCCAATAACCTCTGAGCATTGACTTTTCAACGCCTTCCACATGGTTCACTTGGTTCTTTCACGCCTTAATTATGTCCTGGAAGCATTAAATGCCTTTCATTTTCTCTTGTCATGCCCAACCTGCTCAAACTCTTCCCCATGCAAAAATCTTGCAAGTTGGCGAGTTCAACGGAACTTCTAGTTCCATCTAGTTTCTTTTGAATGTGATTTTGTTTGGCAGCTTCTTTGATGGAACAGAATTTGCTCCTTTCAAATTCCATGAAAATTTCATGCACCTATACAAGCAACGGCTCCCTTCTGACTTTTCCCGCTCAAAGAACTGGCCTACTTGCCCACACAAACCGGGTTACAGAAGTCTCATACTTCCACCCTTTGAGTCCTCCTAGGTGCGTCATGACCTGTTGGCTTGCCTCGCGAGCTCCTGGGTTGTGACACAAGCATGCTGATTAGAACATAGGAGCTTCACTTATTCTGACAAAGCCATGATTGATTGTGTCCTTTTTCTATCCATCCTTGAATTTGGACAATTAGTAATCTGTATATCATAATCTGTATACCATTACTTCTTTTCAGTTAAGAAATTTTATGTCAAATCATTTTTTTAGTGATTAGTTATAAGTATAAAAAGAAGTAGAAAAGAAGTAAAATATGATTATAATTAAACGAAAGCATCAAGTCAGCTTAACTTCACTGGCTTCCATAGAGGCAAGGTATGGTGCCTGCAAGGTGGTAGAATAATGGTATGGGTCTACCCTTTCAATCTTCACTTTGAATCCTTTAGGAAAACTCTATTCATATTCATGCAATCTGTCAAACTGACCCATTATTTAGTATATTTACTATAGCTTTTTTTTCCTTTTCCTTTTTGTTGTAGTAATACTTTTATCACCCCACACCTCCACTTAAAAGTAAACAAATAAATCCTTGATAAATAATTTTAACAACATTATTAGAAACTCCTTCTCTTGAGGTTTGAGGTACATGTAGTTGCTGCTTCAATTGTTAAATGAAATGACTCCCCTTTGATCTTTTCTCTTTCTTCTTCTTCTTCATCTTACTCTTATTCTCTCTCTCTCTATCTCTTCCAAAAAGTGAAAACCTATTATTGATCACCCAATATATGCTTATTGTTGTTTTGTATGCTCTTGCAGGGAAAAAGGCTTCAACTTCAGTTGGCAATCATAAGAGAGACGAAGATGATGACTTTGATGAATTTCTTGAGGGAATGTTTCCTTGATTATATTGTGATGAGTCTTTTTACAGTATCCTTTACTTCTCTTGAGAGTGAAGAATAATAACAATATTTAAATGACATGAAGCATGATTAGGAATGGCAATAGGGTATTGAAATGACCAGAAGTATGTTATGATTGATTTTGTACAGCTGAGTAAGTATTAGTCTCACTATAATACAAGCCTTCTTGAAGCAGTGCCTCCCCTTGCAACGGGATATAGATAATTGGCAACAACTTGTCCTCTCTGGTTGAGTTTCTAGAACCTGTAGGCCCATGACTAAGTAGTCCAACTTCTTTTAGCCCTTTGGAGGACTGAGTAATTATTTATATACTATTGTGAGAAACGAATTGTATAGAGAATTTGTTTACAAACTACAAAATTCTTGTAATTACTACTAGTGATCCATATAAATAATATTTGCTTTGAGCCATTTTAATGAGTTATGGCTTTGAAGATGAAAAGGTTAGAACTAGAAGTTGCAAATTCTTTAAACCTAGAGCTTTTCTTTTTTAGGTACAAAATCTTAAGCTATAGCATTTTAGACTAGCTATAGACTATGGTTAAAACTATTGGAAGCGAAAGTGAATCCAAAAAAAATACTACAACTGAGAGCAAGGAAGTATATAATGATAGAGAAGTGTACCACAAAAATCTCACAAAATACAATCCCAAAATATTCTCACAGTATTTAGTGTTACAACACTAATTTTTTTTCCTCTCTCCTCTCACCTTTTCTAAGCGAGCTACGGCTAGCACTTGATATTTCTCTCTTCTTCCTTTCGCTCTCTAGAGTCTGGCACTGCTTGCTCTTACTTGAAAATACATCAACACCTATATATATATATATATATATATATAGGGTAAAGATCGGCTAAATAACAATTGCTTTACAACATCCAAGTTTCCAGCTGGCTTTCTGTAAGGGCTAGCTTTTTTTTTTTTTTTTTTTATTTCTTTCCACCTAGCCATCTTTTCTCAGCATTGAAGGTCATCTCAACTGCACAAGTTTGGTCTAGCTTTGGTCAAACAAGTTTGCTTGCCACGTGACTAATGTTAATTCCAATTCTTCTACATCTCACATTAGCCAGCTCCACCTCCTCAATGTTTGAATCAGCCACAAAAGTTCAACGACTACTATTTAATTTATAGCTGCAAGAGAAGTCAGCTATTTAGTTCGCAAGGCCACCTCTTAATCTAGCCAATAGGTCGCATTCTTCGTTGTTAAGTTTCTTTACAGAGGGTTTGCAATTTTTAACACTCTTTTCAAACCTGACTATGCATAACAAGCTTCTTTTTTTTTTTTTTTTAATTCGTAAAATATTTTTATCTTCAAAAACTTCATAAAAATATCTACAAGTTGATTTTCTACTTTGTAATAGACTAGTTCCACAACTTTATTTTTCATCTACTCTCGAATAAAATAATACTTTATGTCTATATGCTTGCTTCGATTGTGTGAAACTAGATTTTTCACGAGTGATATAGTAAACTTGTCGTCAACATATATTGTAGTCGGGCCATCTTATTTAAAATATAACTCTCTCAGAATATTCTTCAACCATATTACTTGACACGTACACACTGCTACAGCTATATACTTAGCTTCACATGATGATAGAGCGATTGTTCGTTGCTTCATTGATGACTAGGAGAATATTGTTGATCGAATATGAAATGCATATTTGGAAGTGCTCTTCCAATCATTCAAGTTTCCAACGTAATCACTATTTGAATAACCAATCAACTTTTAATCTTGGGTGTATGAATAAAATAAACCGTGATCTATAGTGCCTTTGACATATCTCAAAATTCTTTTCGCTACAATGAAGTGATCTTACTTTGACTACTCCATATATCTACTGACCAAACCAATGGCATATATAATATCGGTTGTGTGAAAGTTAAATATCTCAAACTTTCAACTAGACTCTTGTGTAGTGTCAAGTTTACTAATTCTCTGTTCGAGTCAATTCTTACCTTTGTGCCTATTTCTGGCTTGCAATCCCTCATTTTGAAATTGCTCAAAATCTGCTCCTCATACTTATTTTGTGATAGGAATATTTGATTTTCCATTTGTTGTAGTTCAATTCCAAGAAAATATGACATTTCACAAATATCTATCATTTCAAATTCTTTAGCCATAACTTTTTTGAAATATTTGAACGTACCTAGATTATTTTTGGTAAAGATCATGTCACCTTCATATAAGCACACGATTATGATATCACTATCTTGATTTCTCTGTGTATAAGGCATGCTCATACAAGCATTTCACAAAACCATTCTTCTAAAAGTATTCATTTATTTTTGTATTCCAAGCTCTCGGAGCTTGCATCTATATAAAACTTTCTCCAGATGATAGACTTTATCTCCTTGTCTTTTCTAAATATATTCAGGTGGTTACTCAACATAGACTTCTTCTTCTAAATAACCATTTAGAAATGTTGATTTCACGTCCATTTGATAAATCTTCCATTTATTCTGAGCTACAAGCACTGTCGAAGTCTAATAGTATCAATCCTTGCAATTGGAATAAATACTTCACCATAGTCAATTCCTTGCCTTTGCTTGTAGCCTTTAGCAACTAACCTTGCCTTGTACTTCTTTACTTTTCCTTCTTGATTGGTCTTTGTTTTGTACACCATTTGACTCTGATTGCTTTGTGTCCTTTTGGAAGACTAGTTAACTCCCACGTGTTATTTCTTTTTATTGCAACAATTTTCATTCATTGCTTTCCTCCATTTCTCATCTTTAACAGCCTCTTTGTATGTCACTAGATCACATTCTACCATTAAACAAAATAAAGAATAATTAAGTGTTGTTTGCACAGGTTCTGAAGTATCATAGATGTCACTTAACTTCGCATTTTTGGAGATGCTCCCCCTGAATTACTGCCATTGCTGCTGCTACCCTGCTAACATTGATGGTGTGGATGCAGGTGGAGTAGAACTTTGTGGAGAACTCTGGTCATCACCTTGCTTGTTGGAGTTATCGTCGTCATCGTTGTTGTCAACAAAAAATAGTCCTTCAATTTTCTTTTCTTCTTTACTCCATCTCCTGTAATCTACTTCATCAAATTCAACATCTTGTGAAATGATCAATTTTTTAGTCTGAGGACTGTACAACCTATAAGCCTTACTCCTTTTGTCATATCCAATAAAGATGCATTTCTCTTCTTTATCATCTAACTTCTTCCTTTTTTCACCAAGAATGTGGGCATATGCAATGCATCCAAAAATTCTAAGATGTCCAATTGCTGGCTTCTTACCACTCCATGCTTCATTTGGTGTCTTGAATTTCACACTTTGTTGGACATCGATTTAGCAAATAAATATCACATAGAATGGCTTCAGCCCAAAAAGTTCTTGGTAGGTGCTTTCCCTTTACCATGCTCCTTGTTATATAAACAATTATATGTTTTTCCTTTCTGCAATGCCATTTTGCCGGGGTGCATATGAGGCTGTCAACTGATGGATATTCCCATGCTTTTCATAGAAATCTTCAAATAACTTCGAGGAGTACTCATCTCCTCTATTTGATCTGAGTATCTTTAGATGTTGCCCACTTTGTTTTCAGCCATAACTTTGAACTCCTTAAACTTATCAAGGGTTTATAATTTATCTTTAAGAATATACACTTAACCTTTTATGCTGAAGTCATCAACAAAAGTAAGATAGTACCTTTTTCTACCATGTGATGGTATGTTAAATGGACTAGCTATATATGAATGCACAATCTATAGTGGCCTTCTGGCTCTCTAGGATTTTGCAACTTGGAAAAGCTTTGTCTGTGTTGCTTTCCTTTGAAGCAAACTTCACACAATGGATTCAATTGAGTGATTTCTGACAGTCCATTCACCATCTTTGCCTTTAATAATAGCTTTAGGCTAGTAAAACCAAGATGACTAAACCTTAAATGCCATAACCATGAGTCATTAACAACCGACTTCATGCGCTTCATCTCTGTCTAATATCAAGTGTAAAAAGGCAATTCCTCATCATGTCAACTTTAGCAATTAATTCTCCATTTTTGTTTTTGATAAAAGAGAAAGCGGTCCTTCATGTGGATGTCATATTCTTTTTCTAAGAGTTGGCCAAGGCTGATAATATTACTTTTCAAAGCTGTTACATAATAAAGATCTGAAATATACTTTCTATCTCCATTTTTTTAAGTAATAGGAATTCTACCATTGCCTTTGGCTAGAATCTTTAAGGAGTCACTTCAAGTAACTTCTCCTTGGATTGTCTTATCTAAATCTGTAAATAATTTTTTCTTTCGCACATGTGATTGCTTGCCTAGTGTTGAGATATCAAACATCTTTCTTGCATTTACTAGTATCTCTATAAGTAAGAAATATATTTGATCGCACATTTTTGTCTTCCACTACTGCAAAGTGATTTCTTTCTTGCATCTCAGGAGCTAATCTACACTTGTAACTAAGATGACTATACTTGTTGCAATCATAGCACTATAATTGATATTTGTTTGCTTGTTGTTGAAATCCATCTCTTCCTTGACCTTTGGATCCTCGACCATGAATATACTTCTGATAGCCTTTGTTCATTTGACTTATTTTAAGAGATTGTTTACCGTGTTCTTGTCCACCACGTCCTCCTCTATAGCTGTCTCTGCATCCACTGTAATTTTTTTTACCACGTTCATAGCTATTGCTAGCTTGATTTTCATCAATGGATAACTTCCTTTGTAAAGCTTGCTCATAATTACCAAAATCTTCATTCTGGTTCATTCTCCGTTCATGGGCCTGAAGAGAACCCACAAGCTCCCTAATGGAAAACTGTGATAGATCCTTTGATTCTTCAATGATAGATCCTTTGATTCTTCAATTGCAGTAGAAGATTTTCCATTCTCTATTTGGATCAATGAACATAGAAGTTTTTCCATCACTTGAACATTGTCAAGTCTCTCCATTTATTTTCATTTCATTTGCCACCATCTTCAAACGTGAGGCATAATCTGTAATATTTTCTGAATTTTGCATCTTTAATGTCTCAAATTCAGCTTTAAGTGATTGGAGTTGTACCTTCTTAGCTTTTTCAACTCCTTGAAGTGGTTTCTGTAGAATCTCCCATGTGTCATTTGATGTTTTTACATTTGATATATTTTCAAAGGTTGATTCATCAATACCTTGAAAAATAAAAAATAGGACTTTCTTATCCTTTGCTTGACTTCCTTAGCACCATTTTCTGGGCATTTGATAAAGTTGCTTTGGTAGTTATTACTTCTATTGGCTCAATGTAACCTTCTTCAATAATCTCTCGTAGATCTTGTGATCTGAGAACAACCTTCATCTGGACACTAGTTCCCATAATTTGTCTTCATCAATTTTAGAATCTCAGACTGGATCATGTTGGTTGTCGTTGTACTTTCTTGAAATATAGAGAGAGACATGGCTTTGATACACTTGTTAGAAGCGAAAGTGGATGAAAAAAAATACTACAACTCAAGTAAGAAAGTATATATTGATACAAAAATATGTTACAAAAACCTCACAAAATACACTCCCAAAATACTCTCACAATATTTTTTGTTACGGTATAATTTTTTTTCCCTCTCCTCTCACCTTCTCTGAGCTAGCTGCTGCTAGCACTTGATATCTCTCTTTTTTCCTTTTGCTCTCTCAAGTCTCCAACTGCTAGCTCTTACTCGAAAATACATCAACACCTCACACACACGCACGCACATGCATGCAGAGATATAGAGAGAGAGAGAGAGGGGGGGGGGGTTGTAAAGGTCGGCTAAATAACAACTGCCTTACAACATCCAAGTTTCCAGCTGGCTTATCATAAGAGCTAGCTGTTTTGTTTTTTTTTTTTTCTTTTTCTTTCCACCCATGCATGTAATAAACCCAGCTGTCTTTTTCTTAGCATTGAAGGTCTTCATCTCAACCACACAAGTTGGTCTAGCTTTGGTCAAACAAGTGTGCCTGCTACGTGACTAATGTTAATTCCAATTCTTCTGCTTCTCACATGAGCGAGCTCCACCTCCTCAATAATCAGCCACAAAAAATCAATGGCTACTCTTTAATTTATTTCCATTATATTATAGCCACAAGAGAAGCCGGCTATTTAGTTCGCGAGGCCGCCTCTTAATCTAGCCAATAGGATGCATTCTTCGTTGTTAAAATTCTTTGCAGAGGGTTTGCAATTTTTAACAAAAGCATTCTACGGATGACTTTAATGTGGTGGGCAAATTATCTACTACCGGTTCTATCTGATCCAGTTGATGGATACTCTTTATATAATCCATTTTACATCTTTTACTTCTTGGATGATCTTGGCGACTCTCGAGTTACTTTCTCTCTTTCTTTTCCTTTCCATAAATAATTGAACTTCTAAATAGAATTCCAAATTTGAAAAGGTCCCTTTTCCTTGTTTTGTTTCATTGGGTGAATTCTCAAGTTTATTTCACCCAAAAATAAATAAATTAATAAATAAACGACAGAGGAAAAGTGCAGATTTTCATTTGTTTCTCACCACCCTAGGGGAATACGAAGAATGCAAAGAGAAACTTCAGATTGTATAGGAATGCAATGTAAACATGTATATTAAATTTAATAATGTGCACAAAATTCTGATCCATTTAAAATTTGAAATGTAAAAATTCATAACAACCAACTGATCTACCTTAAAAATTCTTGCCCCTACCTCCCACCCCCATAAAAAGAAACAAGAAATAAAAGAAAGAACTTGAAGTAAAGTAAAATTTACAAACGAGGAAGCATGTCGAATGCCACAGTGAACCAAAAGGGGTTTGGAAGATTTGTCCTTTCTATAACTAGATGGTAAAGAAGTAGAAATCATATAAACCTACTTTTCACTATCAGTTAACTCTTTGCAATCAAAAAGTCTAAACTTTAGTTAAGTTGGATTTGTCTTAAAGGCAGAAAAAAAAATCTAAAATGTTTGACAAAAGATTTAAACACACAATAGAATAAACCCAACCAAAAAAAAAAATTGAAACACCTCCCAAGTCCCATCCCTAAATCCTGAGCAGAGACATTAAGAAAACATAAAGGAAATATACCAAAAATATGGAAACAAAAAGAGGTCTACCCATTTGAATACACAAAAAACAAGCTTGATAAAAAAAAAAAAAATCCAAAAGTCATTGCACCTAGTTGAACTGTTTTTAACAGTTATGATTTATAATTTCAGAGAGAACTAAACAAAGAAAGAGCTGCAATTAAGGAGAATATTTCTTGGACATTAAACTAATTTCAAATTTTAATCTAATTGATCTTTTTTGGGACCAAACATCATGTTTCTAAAATTGTAATTTTCAGGTTATTTTGAAAAGATGGCTTAAAACACCTCAATTTGTTCAGCGGTGACTATTTGAGGGGCCAAAGTCTATGTTTTTTTGTTTTTCAAGCTTACATGAATAACGTGGGGCTCTGAGTTTTGTAGTCGTTGTAAGTCATGAGCTAGTTCCCCAATGGAAAAGTAACAGCTACATATATCCACTTTGTGCTAAATATTTTCACTAATTTTTAAGATTTTTAACCTTTTCATCAAATCACAACATCAATTTAGATTTTTGATGGAGTTGGGTGCAGAAAATATAAATTAGTGAATGCAAGTTGTTAAATAACTTGCTCTATTAAGTACCAAATGGATAGAGCCAACATACAAAATCTTACGAGAGGACTGTTGGATGGGCTATATGCCACCAGCAAGCAAAAACATGCAATGGGGGGCATCTATTTCATTACTAGAGCACTTACAACTTCTGAGAAAATGACATTTTAGGATAAGGTATGTGTTTGTTGTGGATAGAAGTGAAATGGCCAAATTTACAGAGTTTGCTACATTAGTAACTTCAAGCTAAGAGTTGAATTGCTGATAGATGATGCATAGTCATAAAATCCTTCAAGAGTTGTGATGTTAGGATGTTTCCATCCCAAAATGGGGATCATAAGCATGTCTGCAAGTACAAAATGAAGAGAATAAATTTTGATATATGTGAAGGATGAATATTTTTATTAAGAATATGTGCAACAATTAAACAATGACATAAATAAAACTCTACAACGGTACCTTTTTCTTTTTCTTCTTTAATTGCTTTAAGGACTTGAGCAAAATGGGGATCATACCCATGTCTGCAAGTACAAAATGAAGAGAATTAAAACTATTTGCAACAAATGATCAATGACATAAATAAAACTCTGCAATGGTACCCTTTTCTTTTTCTTCTTTATTTGTTCAAGGACTAGAGCAAAATTAATCTCAGTTCTTTCTTTGTTTCTTTCTGTTCTATTCTTTCTTCCTTTTCTTTTTTTTTTTTTTTTTCCTTGGACTCCTTTTTTTTTGGGGGGGGGGGAGGGAGGGTTTTACTTCATTAATGTATTTATAGTTACTGATTAATAAATTATAGACTCCAGCGGGGTGAATTGCATGATAGCATTGCCATCTATGAAGCATAGAAAAATAAATAGAAATATCTAGCTGTCCACAAAAAGTGTTCTAGAGCTCCAAAAACAAAGCAAAATTTGAAATCTTAGACCTTCAAAATTATCAGATCTAGGTAATTAGTAATTAGTTTCTGAATATAAGATAACTTGGTCCTAAGCATGAAAGTGGTCCTCCAACTATGAAACTTTATTCCTCAAGATGTTGTGAGTACATTATCAATCCTTCTTGCTCACTTTTGTGTTTTCCATAAATTTCAAATTTCCCATGCTCCATGTTTGGCATGGCCAATATACTATTATTCTGTTACTCATAGCCTAAACACCAATAACCCAATGCAATGCCTCCTAACCCAAATTTGTATGTATTAATACTTCCAAAGCAGAAGTTCTTGGACACTAAAATGGTTTAAGTATTCTAAATAACATCATTTTCTCATGGTAAAACATAATGGCTTGGCAAACAAACATTCGACTACCATAAATTAGGATGAAATCCTCAAATTATATTATGGAATGACAAGACCATATTACCTTTTCTTAAAATAAGTTCCTAAAAGACATGAGACAGCTTCGACCTCGGAAATATCCCTTGATACTACCCTTTTGATACATAACTGTGAGCTATCAAAATTCAAATATTGTCATAAAAGAGATTCACGAGATCATAACTTACTAGGATTTACCATCTCTATCACTTTCAAGGGCCTCAGGATTGTCACATGTTTTTATTATCTTCCAAGAAGAAATGCATAGTTTCTCAAATGTCCTTCATTCTCAGTCAACCTTCAAAACCTCCCAGAATTTTCTATCAAACAGAAGTATGTTTGAATTACTAAACATAATTCTATTTTAATTTTTAATCAATCAAACATAATTCTAATATTAGTTTTATTTCTTATGTCTTTGAGGATATTTTTCAACAAAAGCAAACAGAACAAGTTCATGCTTGTGGTGTACTTTTGGCAGTGAAGGTAACATTTGCCAAGCAGATCTTTTATTTGAAGTTGTAATAAATAAAAAAAATGCCTCTCCATTTGAAAAATGAAAACCTGTAACAAGTACCTTTCTTTCTTATTAGACACTTGGAAAATATGCTCAAGGCGAACCATTTGCCAAAGCGCTTGTTACTAAATCAAGTTAGAAATTCTAATTCATCAAGAAAACATACTCATACAGTAATCTGAAAAGTAATTGACTAAGCAATATTATAATAAAGATCAAGTACCATATCCTTATGTAGCAACCAGATATAAAGATAACTCCCAAAGTGCCACATGTTACTATACTTTGTTATTTTTTATTAGAGACAAAACTGTTATTACTTCTTAAAAATTGAACAGTCCTCACAACTTTATTACTCAAACTACCAAACATAGCCATAACTAGGTCATTGGAGCTAACCTCATTTCTTCACAAGTCTAATAAATTTACGTCAACATTTTCAAACTCACCTTGTTAGTCATCGAGCAAGCAAGAGCTAACTTCGAGATCACATTATTAGCTACTCCATCTTGATTGACCTACGTGTTTTTTTAATGTCATATTTTTCATAATCTACAATCAGCAAGACTCATAAACCATTTCAATCCAAGGAATTTACCTTTGGAAATCGAAATATTCTAGTAGACTGACTTCCTATGTCAATTAACATTATTGCATTGCAAGCTGAATGTAGTAGCCCCTTAATCCACATATTAAATAATGACTTCATTATGACTCTAAAGTGCATTTTAACTAGTTTTAGTGTTTCCATAGCTAAAGCTCTTAGAGGCTGGAAAAAAAATGTTGGAAGTGAAATTTTATTTTCACAATGAAATGTTATCACTAAACAACTTATATATAACTGTTGGAGCTTAAATTTTTGATGATTGCACGCTCAAACTACACAAATTAGGATAGATACTTCAAATATATTTCAAGCGAATATGAAAATATTACCAGCTCAGTGAGTTCATGGTAGACCTCAAAAGCCACGTTATCTTTGCCACCAAGCACCATAGCATTGTGAGTTTAACCTTTGCTAACATCCGTGTCTGAATTTAAACATGACTGCTAGTTTAAAAAATTTCCTTCATTTCTTGGGTAGCTTCAAACCTCTTTGACTTTGCCTACACCAAAAAAAGATATAAAAAAAAAAGGAATGTTGTTGGTATTAAATATGACTTTGGTCAACTTGAATGTAAACATGACTCATTAATTTTACCAATAGGAGGCCAAGCTACTCGGTAGTTCTGTTGGCCTTCGATTGCCAGAACAAAAATAGCCACCAATACTGATGCCTGTAATTTTTTACATTGTTTAGGTAAAGAAATGGTCGAGAAAGTGGAGATGATAGAACCTGCACGATTTAGAAATAAAAAGACAAAAATATTCAATTAAAAATTATAATATTCTGTAGAATAATAAAGTCAAATTTCTATTTTTTGCAACATCAGTAAGTTGGCATCATCAGAGAGTTTAACATTTCTAACTTTAATTTTAACCTCAATCTGAAGTTTCCATTCAATTTATTTTGTTCTTTCTAGCTTCAAATCACAAATTAAAGCTTGAAGTACCTACGAAACTTTTATTTCTTTTTTTTTTTTTTTGAAAAAACCAGAGGCATGCTATGGTACTCATGAAACATTGTGTATAAAAAAATCTCTTCAACAAATAATTTTATATGCATTGTTAAGGGGTTGTTCTACAAGGGAGATTTTAAATTGGTGGATTTTTTTATTTTCGTTTGGAAGAAAACAATGCTTAGATGATAAAACTCAAGAATTTCTAAACAAGGAATTTTTTGGGGTCCTAAACACCCCCTAAATTTAGCAAGACTATTGAATTACAGTAACTAAAACTAAAAATTCAAAATAAATAAATAAATACATAAAGTGATGATAAATACAGATCTTTTTACCATAATTCGTTTAGGCTGACACGAGGGATGGACGCAAATAAGGGCCCGTATTTTCCTTTCCCCTTTTTGCACTCATATCCAAAATTTGGACATCCTGTGATATATAAACTCAACAAGGAACAAGGGAACCCTTGTTTTGGCAAGGAAGCTACCTTGGGGCAGCATCTGATAACAAGGGATTGAAGAAAAGTAAGGTGTTGAAACTCCGAAGATAGCGCCACCAGATTTTTGAAATTAGAGATATACAGGAAGCGTAGAGAGATAGGCAACTGCATGCCATCGAATGGAAAGCTAGACCACTTCTCATCCACCTCCATTTCTTTTGACTCTGATTCTATAATAACAATGGGTCCCCAAAGCCAGAATTCTTCAAGAGAGGAAAGTCTGTGCAGACCCCACTCCGATGGTGGCATATCCGTCTTCACTTTTCCCATGCGCAGCTCAGTGAGTTTGGAGAGTAAATTCCTTTTCTCTAATATACACGAGACTACAATTCCACATTTGAAATACTTGAACTGTTTGAGGCGAGTGAGGTTCGCACTTGAGAAGGGATCCTTCTGTTGCAATTTCTTGCATTTATAAATTTTCAAATCTATAAGATTGTCTGGAAGGGTAAACCAAGCTTGGGGGATGTGCTCCAGATTACCACAATGGCTTACATCAAATCTAGTTAGCCTCTAGAGATTATTAAAGCTATTATTATTTTGCGAGATGGCATTAGGCAAGGATGTCAGGCTCTCACAATAAACTATTTCAATAGACTCAAGCCTTGGAAAGTAGACCAGTCCTTCCTCCTTTTCTAGCACTACCAACATATTTCTACATCCCCCAATAAAAAGACTTCTTAACATCGTTAGTGGTAAGCCATCTCTTGATGATATTAAGTACTCGAGTGAGTTACAACCTGTAACTATTAATTCCTCAAGATTACTATCAGTACCAATATTATTATTTTGCACATCCCATCCAAAAAACCTTTGCAAGGCCTCACAGCATTCGATCCTGAGTTTTTTCGATGTACAAGGAAAACCATATAGCGGAATGCTCACTAGATTTTTGCATGCAAATATGTGAAACTCTCTAAGAGACATGAAGTAGTGCCATCCCAATGTCAATATCTTTAACTTATGACAATCTAATATTTCCAAAACCTCAAGCCCGGGCAGCCCTTCAAGCTGCTGTAGCTCTTGCCCTTTATTTTCATCCTCTTCTTCTTCAGGGAAGGAAACAAGTTTGTTGCACTGTTGAATGATCAAGTGCCTAAGTCCATGAGGCATTACATTTTTCTTCCACAGCAAGAGAAGTACATCCCAATTCTTCATGCTCAAAGTTTGAGCTGTCATCAGCACTTGAGTAAACCATTTGGGCAAGAATGCAAGTTTTCGAACATTCCTGATTTCTAAAAATTTTCCTTCAATATGATGATTGGACAGTATAATTTTCAACATTAATTCATCATCTCCACTTATAAAGCCTCCAACATTTAAAGAGACAAGAGAAGTGCATCCTAGAATTTTCCCAATCTCATTAATGGAAGGGATTGGGCATGGAATATCATTCATACATAGGTAGGCGAGTGGCGGGTAATTGAGCTTTGAAACTTCAATCTGCAACTTAGGGCATTTCTTAACAATGAGAGCTTTTAGACAAGGAAGATTGCTCGGTAATGTTCCCAATAGTTTGGGACAACTTTCAATAGTAAGCTTGTGGATACAATTGAAGGGTTTGTCTCCCATGATATCTTTGCAAGTTTGCCAAGCCTCCCATTGTGGCATATTCTTGAAGCTTAGTTCCACCAGCAACGGAAAATGCATGGCACAACCTTGCCCATAAAATTCATGTGCAACTTGCCTTATTGCTGCCATTTCTTCAATGTAAAGCTTCTTAAGGAAGGGTAGCTGTCCAAGAGGTGGTAAGGATGTGCAATTTCCGCAATTTTTTAGAGTTATAGATTCCATGTTTGAGAAAAGAGGATCTCCCATCCAATATGGAAACCTTTTATCATGGAAGCCATTTGTATGCAACTCTTTCAAGTTCTCATGTGGTCGCAACACATGAAGAACTTCTGCCTTAGCTTCAGGTCTTTGACATTCTACATCAACACTAAACCGACTAAATGTCATCTGTAGTTTTACTATTTGTTTCTTGTCTTTTAGATAAGCCTTCTCTGCATCTTTAGCATCAACTACATTATGTAATCCAAACATACGAAGCACCCCCCTAAGATGATTTAAGTTCCCCAGCTCCTTCAATTGTGACCCTTTACCTTTGGTAACTATAAATTCGGATAGTGTCTGTAGGCTTGTTAGTTGACCAACGTTGGCTGGCATTTCATGCAGGTCAAGGGGATTATCAAAATATCGTAGGTTGGTTAGCTTTCCCATGTCTATAGAAATCTTCCTAAGTCTCTGGCATCCACCTAATAAAAGAGTTTGTAAATTGTACAAGTTACCTAGTGAAGGTGGTAATCTTTTAATTTCGGTGTGAGAGAGATCAAGAAATCTTAGATGTTTCAAACTGCCAATTGAATCTGGAATTTTTTCAATCCTGTAGTTTCTCAAGCTCAACTCCCTCAAGTAGCATAGATTTGGCAAGAGATCAAAGGGAACACTATGTGTTAAAAAATGATTACCAGGAAACCTATGCACTGAAAATGGCATGAAGGTCCGCAAATGCTTAGATTTGTAAAAAATCTCAAATTTCTTCTTCTCATCATCTCTACCCTGCATGTAAGATGCATGTCGAGTTTTCTTTAGATTTTCGTGCAGCCTTTTAGCCGTTATTGCGTCCTCTAGTCTAAAACAAGAACTTCCCGCAACATCTTGAGCCAAATCATTGACGAGGTCATGCATCACAAATCTGGAGCTTCCATTGTTGGATGGTTAGAAAAAGAACCTCGATACTAGCTCATGAAAGTACTCAGCTCCTACCACTTCCATTTGTTTTTGTTCATTTTGTTGCTCAAGGAAACCTTCTGCCATCCACAGTAAGACAAGCTCCTTCTCCTCAAATTCATAGTCCTTGGGTAATATGGAGCAATATGAAAAGCATGGCTTCAAATGTGGAGGGAGATGATGGTAGCTTAATCTCAAAGCTGGGAGGATGTCATTTTCATCCTTGGACAAATCCCATATGTTGCTATACAACACACCTTCCCATTCCTCAGCCAGTTCTTTACATCGTAAAAGGCCGCCTAGTGTCCTGGCAGCCAAAGGCAAACCTCCACATTTCTCCACAATTTTCTTTCCAATTGATTCTAATCTTGGGTTTGCGTCAATATTTCGATTCGTAAAGGCATATTTTGCAAACAATGACCAGCAATCAGCAAGTGATAGGACCTTAACTTCATAAACTTCGGTAGCTCCCATCATTTGTGTGACGTCTCTGTTACGTGTTGTCACCACAACTTTGCTCCCTCGAGCTCCAAAATTGAAAGGGCTCTTCAATACTATCCAATCACTAAGTTTTTTGTTCCAAATATCATCTAATACAATCAAGAACTTCTTTCCATACAATGTCTTCTTTAGTTCAACCTGAACTTGCTCTAAGGAATTAAAACCGCATGTTTGAGAACTGGAAGACTCAAGAATTGCTTTCGTTATTCTCACCATATCAAATTCATCTGATACACAAGCCCAAGCTCTGACATCAAAATGCCTAATCACATCTTCCTCATTGTATACCATTTGAGCCAGAGTAGTCTTGCCAATTCCGCCCATACCAACTAGAGAAATTACATCAACCTCACTTGGATCACTTGAATCATCCCTGAGGAGCAATTTAATTACGTGCCTCTTATCCTCTTCCCTACCATAAGTGTAAGGTTCATAGACTACAGAAGTGGTCTCTGGTCTTTGCCAAGTTTGACCAGAAGTTGTTCCAGCAATGTTATTCAACTCAAGTCCTAGACTCCGTTCAAAGATCTCATTCAATCTTGTAGTGATATTATCAATCTTGAAATGCATTTTGGTAGAGAACATAACAGAACTTGGATGAAAATTATCGAAAGTGGGGATGAACTTCCTCACCTTGCTGGTACTGGGCTGAGATTGACCGGTCTTTAACTTCCGTGCCAGAGCTTCAGTGGCTCGTCCACTAGATCATCCAAGTCATAGGCCAAATCTTGTAGATCTTCCAGCCACGACTTCACGACTCTTTTTTGGACTTGCTTCTCCTCTGCATCAGCAAGAATTGCTTGGATATTTGACAGCACTTTGCTCCATTTCTGGAGCTTCTTGTCAATGCCGCATTGGCTCACAAACTTAGACAATTCTCCGGAGGCCATCTTCTCCACTAGCAGTTTGATAAGTGCAGACACAAAAACTTCTCCATCGCCATTGGTTCTTCCCACAGAAGCAGAGCAAACCAGAAGGAGAACAGAAGAGCCAGAACCAAAGCAAGATATTGTTGTGTTTTCAGAAAAAGCAAGAGCAGTTTCAATATGTGCAATTATTTTTTTTTTTCCTTATACTTTCTTCTCTAGCCAGACTTTAATTATGGTCTTGGAATGGCGGGTCTCTCACGGAAAAAAAAAAATAATGGGAAAGGCATGCACTAAGGCAAATATGAGCCTCATAAATAAAAAAATATTCTACCCCTTGCTTTCGTAGATTCCCTTCAATTCTGATTTAATAAACATGAAGTTCAGAACACAAAAAGATAGCATAAGTAAATATTTTAGTGTTATTGTTTCTCAATTTGTAGAAATTATTGCAGAAAGTTTATACAAATTATTTTATCCAGAATACATATAGGTTTTTAAAAAGTCATAATATTTGATTCAATTTAGGTTTTCAATTTGTTCTTAAAATAAGTTTTTTTGAAAGTTCTAATGTAAAATATCTTTGACTTTTTATGTTAAAAAAAAACTTGGTATCATTTTTTTCGTTAAGAAAAATTAAAATCTTACACTCCTAAGAATTATTAAAATTTTCTATTTTAGTAAAAGAAATTAATGCCTCATATAATCATAAGCTAATTGAGCTTTTCCCTATTTTCCCTTCCTTCCTCGTGACCCGACGTGCAAGTATGGTTGGGGGTGGGGGAGGTTGCATGACTTTTTCCTCCGTTGTCCTGCCTCAATCTTCTTGAGAAAAAGAGAACACATGTCCAACAATTTTTAAGTCTATTTTTTGTTTGTAGTGCAATCACTTTTGATATTTTTGAATTATTCTTAAACTTTTAAATAAAAATCCAATATAAACTTTCATTCACTCAAATTGAAAGACATGGGGAAGAAAGTGACTCTTTCAGCTTTTCACGGGACCCTTATGGCGTGTTTGGATCTCGGATTTGTTGGGAATTTGTTCCTCCCATTGAAATTAAGACTCGGGCCCTTGCAAAAGAGAACCACATGTCCAGGTAACAAGTTGCAATTATTCAGGGTCACTATGTAAGGGCTCTCAAGTTGGGGGACTGAGATGAAAATAATCAATGCCTTATTAAATTTGCAAGATTTGGGTTTTAATCCGCAACTACCTCGAGTTTGGGGAGCAAATTAAAAATAATTAAACTACTAAACAAAGCTATCAAACTAGGGATATTTGAACTAAGTGAAATTTAGCAAATCAAAATCTTTATTTTCTATGCAAAAAATGTGTTCATGATGTGAACATACTTGTGGAGGAGAAATGGAGGTAAATGGGGTCATGGTAAATTATTGAAATCGATCATGTTTTGCTTTAGAAGTTCAGTGCATAGATTAAAGATACAATTTTATAAAAATAGAAGAAAAATACTACAAATACACAAATATTCGTGATGCTTGTATTTAAATTGTAGGAGGCCAAAATCATATATAAAATATTTCATTCTAACTCATGCATCACGCCATTATCCATAGCTACCTCTTCAGAAAGAAATCTTTGAACAAATTGGGAAATAATAACGTTAGCCATGAAAATCAAGCAAAGACCAAAAAACATCATCATAAAACTATGCAATGCTACCTTTTTTTTTTTTTTTCCTTTTTCTTTCCTTCTAGGTGTAACATTAATTATTTCATTTTTTTCTTTATTTTTCTTTTGATTGATTGATTGATTTATTTATCTTGATTCTTGGAAAGGGTAGGGGTAGGGTCGTTTGCCTAGTTCGAAAGGCCAAAGGCATGACCACCGCTCATCCCAGGGAAGTTCTAGTGGTCGTCGGACCGGCTTTAATATGAATAAGGAAGGAAAGTTGTAGCTTTAAAATCCAATATTTTAAGTCTTAAAATATTTTATTATAAAAATAAAATTTAACTAAATATAATTATGTTAAAAAATTCATAAAAATCAAGATCTCATAATTTCTATCTTATTTATATTAATTAGCTAATTACAACTTAATCATATTTCCATAATTACTAGTTTTTCGTAAATGAAATTTTGTATTCCAAAAATAATAATATTTTAATTTTACATTCTTTTATTTCACAACTCCTATTTTTTTACCCACTTTATCTTTCCACACTTTCACCCAACATTATAACTATTTTGTTAAATTCTTTTTAACATGCTCTTCCAACCTTAATTCTTTTTTCCAATGAATTAGCTTACATTATCAATTAGTAAAGAAATATTAGTAGAATTTGAGTATAAGAATTTAATTAGCAATTTATTATCTCAAAAAGTTAGAAAAATAAAATTTAAATAATCAATAACTTTTAATTTTATGAAAAGTTAATAAAATGAATGGATTGGAGTGGATTCTTTTTTCTGATTCTTTTATAATATTTTCTTCTTTGGCTAGACTTTTATTATGGTCTTGGAATGGTGGGTCTCACGCGGCAAAAATGTAGCTGTGAGAAAGGCATAATCTAAGGCTTAATCAGCCTCACTAATTACCTTCAGAGTGCTCTTCATCTGTTAAGCAAACGCATAAACGTGAGTCTCATAAATAAAAAAATTCTGCAATTCATTGACTGGTAACTCGGCCAGTCTTTCCTTTGCTTCTACAGCTTGGCTTGACCTTTGATTTAATGCTTGCAGTTTTCTTAATCTGATTTTGTTATTAAACATTTTGATTATCAGGTAATAGACATGAAGTTTAGAACTAAGAAAGATATCGATAAGCAACCATTTTAGTGTTGTTTTTTTGGTCAATTTGTAGAATTTATAATAGGAAAGTTCAAATTACATCTTAAACCAACGGTGAGTTGTTGATTGATATAATTGAAAAGCTATGCAGGAAAAGCTGGGCTGGTATTATTAATATAACCCAAACAAGTTGGAATTTTGAGCGACTGTTTCCTGTTTCCCTCTATTTCTTCTCAAACAAGTTGCTTTGTTGGCTCATTTAAATGAACTAGAAAAGATGATTGGGTTTTATGGAATGATTTTTCCCCTTGGATCAATGCTTTCAATTTTAATTAAAGAGAAAAGAGATTCCGAGCCTTAACCAATTATCTTCAAAATGTCATTAAAATAGATTAATTTTGCATTTAATGGCCGACCAACCTTTCCATTTCACTTAAATAATTATTTAAAAAAGCAAATCGGTTTCTGCCTCCCTTGGATCTAGCTAGCATGTGTAGAAAAGTATTTTGTCTGGCCTACCAACAATTCTATTTAAGAAAATTCAAACTTTAGTGATGCTTACTCCCAACGCTAGATAAGTGACAGCTGTATGAAACTCCTTAATTTCTTAACCAAACTATCATTCATGGCAACACTTTTACCAGGAAATTTCTAAAGTAAAGGGAAAGTAGTTGCATTAGCATCTATAATGAAGCCAGAAGACAAAAAATTCTAAAATTCTACCTTTATTTTCTTATTCTTTTTAGACAGGAGCATCATTTTTGGGTTAATCGGTTATTTTGTTGAATCTAGGAGAGAAGGGGTTGAGACCCAAGACAATTTCTCATTTGTTTTTATTTTTTATTTTTTTGGTGAATTCAAGGGAGGTGGATGTAAGCGTTCATTAATAATAATGAGAAACCATAGCCTATAATTGCACCGGCAAGGCAGCAGTATCAGTTCAAGGATTACCCAGCAAGTGTTGAACAAATGCAAGTGGAAGATAAACCTCAAATTCATTAATAAGAAAGCATGAACCACAGCTTATTAATTAGTAAAACATGAAGCTTGTCACTTCCAATGAACTACAAACTTCCATTTGCAGCACTTAAAATAGGGAAAAAGTGCGCACAAAGATTAAAAAGAAGAATGTTAAGCTGTGCATATTGTTTCCTGTAGAAACTGATAAGATTCTTGGGCGATACTATATATTAGAAAAGGAGTCAATTGTTAAGATGGGTTTATTAAGAAAAGGCAGGCCAGTAGATAAATTACTAGATTTTGTCAGAGTTTTTATTTTAGCAAATTAATTAAATAATTTATTTTCCGTAAAGAATTGAAAATAAGTGTGATAAAATAAGGAGAAACCCTATAATTTTTGATTGCAGAAGTTCACTTACTTTTCAGGTTTTTCATTTAATAGATGGCTAGCTAGTTTGCTAAAAGTCTGTTGTTCAAGGATGATTACTCTTGCTTACAAAATCTATTACAATAACCTGAATATCATCTACCATACTTACAGTCATATTTCCTCCCTTGAAATGAGGCTAAAGCTTTGTCTTAATGACTACATCTTGGGTATTTGTATTAAGATATATAACATGATTACGAGGCCTCAATTGTGGAATACTTGTAGTTTGTGATCCAGCTGATGTAGTGGAATGTCCTTTTGGGCCCATATTGTTCTATTATTTCTTCTTATGGAATACTCGATCAACTGAGCCTCTTTGGAGCTGGACCTTCACCTAGGAAGATGGCAGCTTTTTTTGTGACTGCAAGAAATAATTAGACCCCTTAAAACACTTGAATTTCGTGAATTCCTTTTCCATGAACTTTTTGTAGTTCCTGTGCATTGGTGCAATCTTAACATGCTGGATGGACTAGAATCTGCCCCGCCTGGTCAACACTGAACCAGCTTCTAACATGTCAGGTGGCATGGTGCTATTTCACACCTCCAGGGATGGTTGCCACTATATAATTTCACACATTGCATTTTGGTCAAAGGATTACCCTACAGCCTTATATCCCCTGTTCGACACCTGATTGATTCATATCCCGATGATTGCATGTTCCTGGTAATCTGACACGTCTCGAGTCCTTGTACCCAGGCAATGAATACTTACTGTCACCACCAGCTCATACATCAAACACCATCCTTTCCACATTCACAATGTTAATCCATTAAAGTATATATTTACCAAAACATTAGGTGCATATCATCTTTTCAGGTCTTGCTATAGCAAAAAAATAATAATAATAATGAAAGTGTAACTCTAAACGTAAACTTTCTGTAATATCTTCTTTGACCCACTCACTTGACAAACTGTGAAGCTCCATTTTCCTCGTTTAATAGCTATTTGAAATGAGAATGTGACATTTAATGAACATGGAGACATGTCAAATAAAGATAAACGAGAGGAATGAAGCAACTCAATGTTTGGGTGGGTTTTTAATTTGAGTCGAATGAATCATTCCGTTTGATTACTTGCAAGTGATTTTTTCTTTTAATAGCTAAAGGCTTCCCATCAATTGTGGAAACATTTGTTTTCTTTTGACACTATGTTCAAAACCTGGAGGCAATGATCTCAACTGCTAGAAGCCCAGGGCATAACGGTCAGCACGTCCATGCAAAAATTAGCAATTAAATATTTTTGGATAAGTGGTGTTAGGTTCCTTCTGCTGCTACTTGGTTTCTTGTTCATTTCCTTAAGGTTATTGAAGAGACTGCATTGCTGATATATCACAATACAAAAGTGGAAAGGTATGGTGTAGGGCATGATATAGAGAATTCCTTGTGATTGCTTTATATTGTAACAAATTTAGTACCCACCTTCTCTCTCTCTCTCTCTCTCTCTCTCTCTCTCTCTCTCTCTCTGCCCCCACTCCTTTTTACGCAAGCCCAGAAAATCGGTATTTTCATGCTTTTATTAGCTTGATTACCACCATCCATATGTGCTATTTAATGTTCACATACCATGTTTTCTGTGTTGAAACATAAGACAATGATATGATGCAATAGTTTTTGTATACTGCACATTGGTAGAGTGTGACATGAATCAATATGTAAATTTTTTGCATACTGCGTATTAGCATTTTATATACTATGTTGTCTATGTTGAAAAGTCATAGAATGATGTGATATATTCATTTCAGTTAACTGCATTAGTCCATATTGGTGTAGTGTGGCATGAATCGATATACAGTTATAGATGTGAAAGATTTGAGAAATTTGAAAGAAATTTTTTGGTTCTACTGATCAAAAGAGAATCTTCAATTCCTTTATGATGCTTCACATAGAATATTGTTTGACATGAATTAGACAGTAATTTTGGTGAAGGGGTAGAGAATTATGATTTTGTGGTACAAGCCTTTTGAAGGTTTCCTCACTATTGTTCTTCTGCACATTGCCACACCATAAGGCATAATGCTATCCTTACCACCCTGGAGTGAGATGCTATCATCTTGTGTCTGGAAGTAGTATTTAGAAGCTAACACTCACCAGCAATCTATGGTTCCATGAGTTTTTATGAAAAAAGACATGACTAGTAAGTTCTTTTGAATCTCACTGATTTAAAGATAAATTGTTTCCTCAAGTCATTTGTTCTCCCCTGTGATACATACTGCTGATCAAAGAACAAAAATTAGTGGTGTAAGCCATATAATTGTTCTCATCTAGTTTTACTACAAATTTGGGAGTAATTGTCATATCAAAACTGAATCTCTTGATCCATGACAAATTAGTGTTGATTGACTATTATCCTTTGACATAATCTTTATTTTTTTAGTCTTTACCACAGGTATCCTCATTTATTTTATAGTCTAAGAATAATTTTGTTCACGATACATGGTTGTCCCTCCCTAAAAGTGCACTTTCACAAAATCCAACTCAGTCCGCTTCCGTGGATAAGAAAGTGCCTTACCATGTTTACCCATAGCTCATTGGGTATCCTCTGACATAATCTTTGACATGTCCAAGAATCAAGCATCCAAAGCACTTGGTGAATGTCCCTAGAAAAGTAATCATTATACCAAAGAGAATTAGAATATGCTTATGAGTGATAACATTGGGAAACTATAACGTTAGACATTATATCAGTTATTTACTATAAAAATACCCTTCATAAACAAATGCCTGTACACGAAGGTTCATGTTTAAATGCATTGAGTTCTCTGTTTCCTATTGTAAATCATGATATCCAGGGGCATAGCGCATCTACACTTGTGAACAATGTACATGATAAGTAGTATATATCTAATTTATTTATTTTTCAAACAAATGCTATTTTTTTTATTAAAATTTAGTAGTTTGTGAACATCGTACAAACTACATAAGCAAATATTTATGCTCTGTGGATGCTGCAATTCCAGTAAAACCAATTCTTTGTATATGGGAAGGCTTGGATTTGCTATTAAAGAATTAATTGTTGCCAGTGGTTGATTGCCGATCCCTGAATCTCATATCTTATGTCTTGTAGGTTGGGCTTGATTTGCATTTGCAAATGCTGTGTGGGCTGCCACAGCTGGAAGCTAGCTACTGAGCAGATGATGGGCTGAATGCTGTTCAGCTTAGGTGAACTGTGGGATGTTGTGGGGCTGCTCTCATTTGCTTGGAGGGTTGTCAGCAGATTGGTTCTGAAGGCTGGAACTGCAGTGCTAGGGGAAATGGGTTTGGAGTTGGTACAACTTGATCTGAAGCTGATTTGATACAGATGTTGGCTTCTTTGCTGATTGGAATTGGGTTGTTTTGCTGGTGAATCTACTGGAATGCTGCAAAGCTTATACAGTGGGCTGGAGTTTGGAGTTTGGCCTGTATTGTTGGGCTTAGTGGGCTTCAGAGGTGCAGCATCTGCAGTTTTAGAAATGGGCTTGCGCTCACTCGTCTTGTACCGGTGTTCTGTCAGATGTGTGGGTTTAAGTCAGCTGTAGTTGGTGATTTGCAGCTTATTTTGGATTGAAATGAGCTGCACGAGCTGCTATACAGTTGGGGTTTTGTCAGCCAGACTGTACATGTTCTGAATGTGCCGAGGACTGAGCCGCTTTGGTGTTTAAATGAACTTAACACCAAAAATCAGCACTATATTGGTGTTTACTTTTCAAGTGCTGCGATGGCCTGCTGTTGCGGCTTCAAATAGAAATTGCCGAAGCACTGCTGCAGGATTTAATTTGGGTTGGCTGTAAGCTTAACCTATAGGCGCTTTTGAGCTGTCATGGGAATTTCAGCTCTGATGGCTTCTGGCTCTTGAAGACCTGAAGGTGTGCTTGGCTGGACAGCTGCAAAGGCCTTTTGGCTAATGAGCCGGATATGCCGTTGGAGCTGGAGCTACAGAAATTAGGCCTTGAAGAGCTGCAGCTGGGGGCTGAGATTGAGAGCTGACGTGGAGTACAAGCAGATATGGGCTGCAAGATTGGGCTAAATCTAATAAGATAGCCTTCGGGCATTGGCTGCAAATTCCAGTATACTTGACTTGAGTTTCTTCTATAGTTCCCCAAACTCTCATAACACACTCAAAATCAGAAAATGCCACCCTGGCTTCATAGGTACACTCTATACTGCTGCAGACATGAATGCATTGCAACACTAGAGTTAAACTTGCTATTTCCAGATTTTGATCTCTTGAACATGAATTTTATAAAAACACTGCACAAATTAATGCAGCATCATAATCTAAAAATTTTCACAAACATTCCATCAATTTTTCGAAATGTTAATTTCCACCATATAAACTTTTAGCCCTAGCACAAGCATTTCTACACATAAATGCCTATTTTACCCAAATAAATGGACTAATTGTAAGAATCTCTCAATTAGAAACCTATAGCCCGATATATAGTGATTAAATGAAATAATGAAAAATTCCAATTAAATGCCCATTGAGCCCAAAATTACAAGAAATATTTCATAAATTCTCAATCAATTGACTCTATGAACATGATAAAAAATGCATTTATCAAATAAGGTGTTGTTTATTCTTTTTGCTTAGTCCCTCACAGTATCAAAAAAAGCTTGTTGGTCTCGTGGCCTAAAAATCCCTTACTCTTGTCTGCTAAACATGGGATTAATAGTTCGTTCCCCTCACTGTTATCTCCAAACCCAATAACTGACAGAGGGCTTAAGATATGCTCAAACCCAAGGTAGAAAAGATTGGAAATACTCAAACCAAAGGTAAAAATGATTGCTATTCTAAGCCTGTCGGGATTTATTCCGGAAACAATCTTATGTTTTTGAAAACAAAAAACCTGATTGGAGGTTATTCCAAGAACTGTGTGGGGGACAATATTCAGAAAACTGGCCCTTTTCAAAAGCAATGAAAGGTTGGTTTTCAATTCTCCCAAACTATTTTGACTCAAAAATGGAAATCATATGAAATCTATGTTGGTTTCAAGATTTTCTATGTTTTATCTTTCAAAACTCAGGAAATGAATACTGAAAATAAAAAATGACAAAACAGAGTACAAGCTAGTTCAAGATCTATTTGTTCGGGTCCTATCATTACTTTAAGTATTCAACGTCAGAAAATATTTTGGAAACCTGGAATCCCATATATGTAGAGCATATATTTTCAATTCATAATTTAACTTTTTGCTTAACTTTTTCTGTGTGAATTTTAGCAATTTAATTATTGCGTCTACAATGTCTTAAGTTCAATTCTTCTGAAACCTGCCACTTTCTAGGGGCATAAAATTTGTTTCTTTATAATTTTCAATTAAAATTTTAGATGGTTTATATAATTATCTTCACTAATTTCTCTCTCTATCTCTCCCTCAGGATATCAAAATTTAGGAGGAATAGACAAATTTGATATTTGACATTGAAGCAAAGTGTCCAGAACAATTAGTCACTTCCATATTTGCTCCTTTCACAGAGGAATACATGTAGTTGAGCGGAGTATCAGTTACGGTTGAGGTTTTACCTGCTTGTCAGGGCAGTTCATATGTGGCAATAAGCATTGCAATCAAAAAGATGGATTGCCAAGTTATGAGGCAAGTATTTATTTTAGCCGTCTCCTAATTGATCTGCATTTTACATGTCATAGTGTCTATCTGATTTATGAATTATGAGATCTTAGATTTGTGGATTCTCTTTCATCTGTTTCAATGTTTTACACGGCAAATATACGACACTTCCATCTCGTCTTTGCTATCTTGGGAATCTCACCTACATTTCTGTGATGAGATTTTGATAGATATTATGTTAGCCAAATTACAGTGGAATGGCTATGTGAATTGGCAGACTTTGCTTTTTTCTTCAAGTCTGATAAATGGAAGTGGTCTTGCTATTTCTATAATCTGATATGACCCACTTTCTAAGCCTGTTGAGACAGTTCAGGTTATTGCCGGAGGTGATCCTTCTCTATACTCTACAAGCTTGTTTACCTTCTTGTTCACTTCATGTCAAATCCTCCTAGAGTTTTGTCATCCTTTCAGTTGTTTCCTCTGGCAGAGTTTGTCATCTTATTGCTTTATAAGTCATAACAAGTTGAAACTATTTTTGAAATAACTCTACATTATTAAATTAGTTTCAATATCTTAGTCCTCCCAAATTTCTGCTGAAGCTCTTCCCCTGCCACTTCCCAGTTTGAATTAATTTCAAAAACTAAGTCATTGAAGTGGGAAAATTTCCACAGAATTCTTTCTCAGGGGTGTTTTGACTACATTAGGATAGGGGTTTTCAGGTTTGCAGGTTTCAGAACGGGTCCCCCTCCCCTAAAATTCTGAGACTTCTCGTTAGGATAGGGGTTCAAAATTTTGTTTAGAGAAGAAAAAGAAAGAACACAGACAGAAAGACAGAGTTTATAGATATAATATACAAGGCGGTAGCTTGACTCTGTGGAGAGAATATTTATTGTCTTCTGTCGGTAATCATGCTGCAGGTGAACTTTTCCTATTTTGAAGCCAGGGAAAACAAACAAGCCCTGGTGAAACTTGTAACTTCTGAGAGGTGCTTGATTATCCCCGTTTGCCCTTTTCCCATCCTTACAATTTTTGTGCACATTTTTGTTACTTTCTGCAGAAAGGAGCAATTGAAAATGTTCCTATTAGTTTTCCAATCCCGGAAATTTAGCGCCAAAATTTCTGATTTGCTAATTTTGGGCCGAGCTGCCTAATGGTGGCATCATAGCTAAGACTGAAAAAATTTTAAAGTTGAATTTAAAGTTGTGAGCTTGTTCAGCTATGGAAATAACAAAGGAGGACGAACTAAGAGGGGCAGGGAAATTCTCTGCTATCCTTTTTTCATCCTACCTGGTTATCGAATTTGTTTGATAATGATCTTTCAGCAGTCTTTTCTGACCTTGCTTCTTGTAAAAATATTATAGGGAAGGATGTGCTCTGTACTTCTATATTATGATGTTCTACTGGAATATCTTGTCAGTTCACTGATAACTTCCACTCTTTAGTCTATTGAACAATCTTGCATTTCCCTTCTTGTTGATTTCAGACATTGTCATGTGAGTACATGGCCATATAAATATTTTGGTTTCAAATGCTATCTTTGTGGTCATGTATTTTATGAACCACATTTTGTTGGTTCTGTTAATTTTTATCTAAGAAAGATTTGTACTAGAGACTCTGCAAAAATGAATTGACTATTTGGGAAACCTGAGTGAGTATCTATTTATTTCGTTCTTCCCATGTTCTGGTTTAGCTGAAAAAGATAATTTTTGTTAGTCAACCATTACACATCTACATGTACCAATTTAATGTGATCTCATGTCATAGTTTGGTAATGTTGAAAATATATGTTTGGTGACTTTATGTCTTTTTGGTTGATTATTCCAACAAATATGTACTGAGAAGCTTCTTTACAAAAAGAGGATAGAGAAGGAATTATTTTGGAAAAGAGGGAAGGAAGAGCTCTAGAAGAAGAGGTTTCTCTTGAATCTATTCTTTGTTGCGGATAAGAGATACATGCCCAGGTTTCTGCTCATGAAACTGATATTTTAATATAATTGTTTATTTACTTGGGATACTAGGGAAGGATCAGAATCTGATGATAATAATATAAACATTGGACTTCAGAGTATAGTTGTCAAATCGTGTATCATAGTATGTATCAATTTTTTAATTTTTATGTGACATAACATAACGTGTATCGTAAGATACATATTTACATGTATAAATTAATTGTAACAAATTTGAAGTATAAGTTTAGAAAGAAAAATATGCATGTCTCTAATCCAAATTTAAATGTATATCATGGTAAAAAAGTTTGATATAAACTAAAATCTAACAAATTTTATAAAAAAGGGCAACATTATTCAAAAAGAAAAAAAAATAAAATATTTCAAAATTCATCGTTCATATCTAAGAATGTAACATCCATATCTCCATCATCACTTCCAAGCAAGTCTTCATTAACATCTCCGATCACTTCATCCTCTATATTTCCATCTTCAATAGCTTGACTTTTTTCACCTTGCACTTCAGTCTCCTTCGGTTTCTTGTTCCTTTCAATTTGCAAATTTCTTAGACCTAAAAATAAAATTGATTAGCTTTGTTAATTTATAAAAATCTTATTAAAATTATTAATTTATAATTATATGTAGTTTATTCAAGTATTCAATAATCAATGAGACTACATACCTTTTTTTCTTTTCTGAGTTGTTGTCGCTTCTTCTTCAAAACATTCATGAATGTCCATCCATGATGTATTTTGAGGCAAGCAAGGATCTTCACTTTCCGTTATCCATTCATCATCAGATTCCATATCCGACAAAGATATAAGATCACATGTTTCACCTTTTTCTTGTCTTTTTTCTTGTCTCAATTCTAAATTGGTATTGTACTTAATAAAGGCAAGTGCATTTAAACGTTGTTGCTCTAATCAATTTCTTTTTTTTGAATGCATTTGTTCAAAAGTACTCCAATTCCTTTCACAACCTGTGGCACTACATGTGAGGCTTAATATTCTTATGGCAAGATTTTGAAGTTCTTTGCATTGTCTTCCATAGCTTTCCCACCATAATACTACAAAAATAAGCCATTAAATAAGTAGTTTTACAAAAATATAATTATATAATTATGTAATATACTTATAATTATAAATAACAATACCTGGTTATTTTTTTATCCTTTGTTATAACAGCCATATTCATTCCAAACATCCCCTCAGCACGCTTAAACTTTTCAATTTGTTTATCTATTTTAAGTCTTGTTGGGACATCTAGATACATTCTCTCAATAGTTTGAAATAAACCAACTATCACTTCTTCATCTTGATGGTTAAAATTTGGATCATAGTGAAATCTACACGAAAGACAATGATACATAAGAGTACATAGTCAACAAGAAAATAAAGTTACAACATAAGTCATATTTGAAAAGTCATACATTGGATTGAGATAGTATGCCGCTGCATGAAAAGGCCTGTGAAGTTGTAAAGCTCACCTCTCATCAATTATCTCCCAAATCCTTTTATACCTAGAGCTCACCCCACCAAAATTACTTGCAATTTTTTCTTTTGCCCTATCCATAGCTTCAAAAATGTATCCCATTGCTAACTTAGCATCTCCATCAACAAGTCTTAAAACTTTGACCAGCAGCATGACACTTTTTAGGCAATACACAACAGTAGTCCAAAATTTAGCATCACCCACAACAAGATTTTTCCTTCACTTTTATTTGCAAATGAACTATTTATCCATGTTTCAGAGACAAACATACTTCTCAATGCTAACTTTAGTTCATGCATCCGACTCAAAGTAAGATATGATGCGGCAAATCTAGTTACACCAGCTTGAATCAAATCATAACCATCAGTGAACTTTCCCAACATGTTTAACAATAACGTATGTTGATAGATGAAAACTGTGATTTGCTTTGCCTTAGATAAAGTATTGGCATGCACAGGTAATTTTCCAATATCTTCTAATATTAAATCAATGCAATATGTAACACAGGGAGACCAAAAAACTTTTTTCCTTTTTTTCATGAGTTTTTCACCTGATGAAACATAGGATGAAGCACTATCTATTGCAACTTGTACCACATCATCCTCTCCAATTTTTTTGACAAATGAATCAAGCAATTCAAATAATCTATCACCACTTTTTGATATGTCAGATGTGTCATAGATTTGAGAAAAACAGTTCGACTAGGACTATTCACCAAAAAATTAGTAATAGATCGTCCTCGTCCATCAGTCCAACCATCAGACATTAAGGAACACCCAGTTGTTTTCCATTCACTTTTATATTTTTGAAGTAAATCATTCACATTACTCACTTCCTCTTTTAAGTAAGTCACTCTTGTTTCATGGTAAGAGGGAGGCTTCAATCTTGGTCCATGTTCACTAATGGATTTGATCATCTTTTTAAATAAAGGACTTTTCACCACATTAAAGGCAATAGAATTACCATAAATAAATTTACAAATATCTCTGCATACTGGCTCACAATTCTTTAATATTGCATTTAAAGTGATTTGTTTCTTACTTTCTTCCTTATTACCAACCATTAAATTTATACTTCTTCTTTTAAGACTTATATCAATGGCTTCTTCAAAAAACACTCACCAAGACCACCATCATCTCTAATTTGCTTTTTCTTTTCTATCTCATTAATAAGTCCTTTAAATAAATCCCGAACCTCATCTGGATTTCTTTTGCAAGCTACCACATCTTTGTGAGTCCTAGTCAAATGATGTTTCATACGAATTGAACCCCCTGAATAAATAGTTTGATAGTAATTGGACTTCAATTTCATTCTATCTTTTTCATTAACTCTTATACAATGTTCATAAATCACGTCAGTAACCCTCTTTTTACTTGTATTCTTTGTCATATTAATAAACAAACAAAATTATCAACCGTTGCTTCTTGTAACATCACAAGAAAAAGAAAAATAAGTTTTTATATTATTAATAAAGGTTAATTAACAATTACATATGTGTGGGATGGATGACAAATAAATAAATATAAAATATAAAATAATATATTAAATATAATTGTTTTAAACAAAATTTCTTGGAGAATGTAAACATCACGTGGGTGTCTTCGTCTTAGATTCAAAATTCAAATCCATTGGCAAACAACTTTGACTAGTTAGAAGCCATTATGAATGAAAGAAACACTAGTCAAAAGCCATCGTGAATGAAAGAAAGAAACAACTATGGCAAACAACTACATGGGTCTCTGGCTACCTCATGTTCTCCTTATAATTATATTTTATATATCAAAAGGTATGTTGAAGCAACTTTGTGAATAAACCGAGAGAAAGAGAGAAGAATTGAGAACTTCGTGAATAAACAGAGAGAGAGAAACAGAGAGGGCGGGTGATACCTCTGTCATCGTCGATGGCTGCAACTCAAAATTTTTTGAAACTCAACATTGCAAATCTTCTTTACAGTGCCTTCTACTTGAGAGCACCGACTTCCACCCTTTACCCTCTGTGAGTTACAAATAGGGCATTGCAGTGGTTTTGATTTTCTCATTATTTCTTTTTTTTTTTTTATGCACGATTCTCGCGAATTTGACAACGATACACATCAGATTTGCGATACAGTTCTAATAATTGTTGAGATTGCGATATCCCTGTTGATAGTAGCGAAATACCCAATTTCCGTTGTGTATCGGATGATACGTAACGCGTATTGTTCGATATTAACAACTATTTTTCAAAAAAGTAAGGAAAGGAGAAAAGGTTTACTTCCACCAGTAATTCTGAGCACTTCATTAATAACCTAATGTTCAATGGTCTTAATAAGCTGCCTTGATTATTCTTCTACCCACATTTTTTGCATAATTAGTTAGTTAATGAACTAGCAAACATTGGCACTCAAGTGAGCATGCTGGTTAGGACAATAGGGAACTCTACTATAGGGCCATAGATTTGGACTATTAATAATGTATATATCATAAAAAAACTGCTTGTCTGGTGTACAGTTTTTGTTCAATTCAAAAAGTTTATATGTCAATTATTTATTTTAGTGATTAGTTATAAACTCTATATACAGTTTTTTTTGTAAGTATAGAGTGAATAGGGATGAACTAAAAGTTAGATGAGGTTTAAAATAAAACCAAAGCCTCAACTCAGCCTAACTTCATTATTCATGTAACCCAACTGGCTTCCAAGGTGGCAGAATAATGGTGGGGGGTATTTTAACTTCACTTTACAGGAATTATATGCTTACTGTTGTTTCACGTGCCCTTTGCAAGAAAGAAACCTTCGACTCCAGCTGGCAACCACAAGAGTGATGAAGATGATGACTTAAATGAATTTCTTGAGGGAATGTTTGTTTGACTCTATTGTGATGACTACTTTTAGAGTATGCTTTACTTCTCAACAAGAATGAAGAATGATACCAATACCTAAATGACCTGAACTATGATTGTTATTGTACAACTAGAAAAGTAGAATAGTCTGGCTGTAATACAAGCCTTTCTTGAAGTGGTCCCCCTCCCCCTTTCTCGTTGGTTTTCTAGCCACTCTAGTTCCATCATTTAGTAGTCTAACTACCTTTAGCCATTTGGAGACTGGTAGCTTTTTATATACAACTAAGAAAAATGTAATTTTTAGGAGAAATTATGAAGGCAAAATACAAAAAACACGCAAACGAAAAGAGGTCTACTGATTCGAATTGTTGGGAGATGCAGAAATTAATATCAAATACATAAAAATCAGGCTTGATACTTACCTGCTTTTAACAGTTATGATTCAAACTTCCGAGGAGGATTGAAAAAAGAAAAAGCAGCATCGCAAGGGACAATATTTCTTTGGACAGTAAAATAGTTTCAAATTTCAATTTAATTGATCTTTTGTGGGATTAAATGTTATTTATAAAACTTCATTTTTCAAGTTATTTTAAACAGACGGTCTAAAACAACTTAATTTATTAGGCAACTATTTGAGTGGGTAAAGTTGAAATTTGCATCAAGTAGCTTTTAGCTATATGTTGTGTTTGTTCTCCTTCAAACTTGCATGAACAACTTGGAGCATTGAGTTCTGCAGAAGTTGTAAAGCCATGCAAGCTAGTCTGCCAATGGGAAACTACCTACATGCATATGTCCACTTGGTGCTAAATATTTTCACCAAGTTTTGTGGTTATTAACCTTTTGCATCAAACCACAACATCAATCTAGATTTTGGACGGAGTTGGTTGATCAAAATATAAATCAATGGTGTAGGTTAATCTAAGTTAATGCAAAGGTTTAAATAACTTGCTATATTAAGCACCAAATGGATAGAGCCAACTTGTAATATATGCAAGTTTATATCGGGAGTCAGCTTTGAAAGCTCCATAACTTATTTGAAAGTTCTTAGCAATTTTTGCAAGTGCCAAAGAGGACAACCAAGTGCGGAATATCATGAATATAACATGGGTGTAAGTAGCTTTGTTCACCAAAAATGGTTACAAAAACTTGGATATCAAGGATGAACAAATAGGTTCTGTAGCCAAAGTCTTTACAGCCATCTTCCGAGAGGATAGTTGGATGGGCTATATGCCAACAACAATCAAAAACATGCAAAGAGGAATCTATTTCAATACTAGAGCACTCACAAGTTATACGATTGATCTCATTACTCATATTGTTCAGAAACCACAAACATTACATATTATAGATTGGGAGAGAAGAAATAATTGAGCAAGCAAAACAAACTCTCCCAAGCTTATTTAATAGTCTACCCTTCCAAGAAGCCAATCTCGTTTGGATATTCTCCATTATAGGCTGGAAAATAGCTTTCTTAACTTCATCTTGCAAGAAAGGAATACCCCAATATTTTCCCAGGTCATTACAAATAGAATTGAAGAGATACTGGTAAAATTCTCATCATCTTCGAGATACTTTACTAGAGCATACAGAAGGGATTGATCAAAATTGACTTTCAACTCTAAAACGATATAAAATTTATTGAGAGTATCTATAATCAACCTGATTTGAGAATTCCTTACTTTACAAAACAAAAGAATATCATCTGTAAAAAAAAATGAGAAATATTTAGGCCTCCCTTTGAAATGTGAATAACAACCACTCTTTATCCTCCACTTTTTGATTAACATAAAGAGCTAGTTTTTCCATGCATAAAACAAAACAAGTAATGTTACATAGGATCTCCCTGTCAGAGAACTCTAGGGGGAGCAAACCCATCCAGCTTGGACCCATTCCAAAGCATAGATAAGTTCAAAGGCAAACACAAAACATGATAAGTTTTGCAATACAAAATGGAAAGCTTAAATATAAAGGAGTTTGCTTAAGGAAACGCCAATCCACACAATCATAAGACTTCTCTAAATTTATCTTGATAGCAACAACTGTCTTTTTTCATTTTGGTTGTATGCATAAAATGCAAAACTTCTTGAGCAACAATAGTATTCTCTGTACTACCCCTTTTCGAAAAAAAACTACCTTGCAGCGAGCCAACAATGCCATCTAGAAAGGGCTGAAGTCTGTTAACAATTCATAATCATATTAAACTCCACATTGCAAAGACTAATGGGCACAAAATTCTTCAAATAAACAGGTTGCATCACCTTAGGAATCAAAATAATTAACGTCTTTGCTAACATGGTATCTCCTAATAGTCATCTCCTATCATCTCCTAATAATACTTGCACGACTTCATGCTTATGACAGGTGCCTTGACTTCATCCTTAAAAACACTAGTAGAAAGAGTCAAAACACCTTCATCACTTGAACTCGGGAACCCTCTAATGTGGAGCACATTAAGATTACACTGATTCTAAGCATTGAAAAGTATTTTATAAAACTGAATAGCTTCCTACAGGAGAATGCTCGCCTCAGTGCACCATGAGCCATGATCCAAGTATAGGCCATGAATTCTATTTCTTTTTCTCTGAACAACGGTTTGAGTATGGAAAAACTTAGTTTTTCGATCCCCAAAACATCTCCTCCTAGGCAAGAATTTTGTTGGATTCCTGTTGCAAATCCTACTCAAGAATGATTAAAGCCATAGAGTCAGTAACTTCTAAATGTCTTTGGACACCCTGAATCCTGGCTTTCAAGTTCTAGTTTTCTCTTGAAAATATTGCCAAAGACCTAATTATTGAAAGCAATAGAGTCCTTTTTCACTTCTGTCAAATTGTCAATCACTATGTGGTTACCCTTTAGCCAAGCCATGTGCACCACAGAATTATAATCACCATGCATAGTCCAACCTACCTGGAAATGAAATGGCCTCACCCTAGGATCTAAAGGCAAAGCCCCACCACGCAAAAAAATGGAATTTATACACATTCTCAACAAAAGGTTCTAGAAATGCTTGGTACTAGTGATAATTTGCCAAAGTCCAATCAAGTCTTTTAAATATACTACAAATCCCTTCGAGACCATGTGAACACATTACCCGAAGCCCCAAGATCTATTAAACCACACTCTTCCAGTTCCTTAGCAAGTTTCAAAGCACAATTAGAGACAAAAGCCTCTCCCAATACTTTAGACAGTAATAGAATTTCATTAAATTCACCAAGTAATAACCAAGGAGATTGAATAGAAGACCTTAAACCAAAAAAGAAATTCCACAATAACTCTCTATTCAAAAGGGTGGGACACACATAAATAGCACTGCATACCCAGTTGTGATTCCCACTACTTACTCTTATGGAAACCACTTACCAATAGAGATACATCACAGTAATAGAATAACTATCACTAAATGAGAGAACTCATATGCCACCTAAATGACCCTAAGTCTGGAGAACACTCATTTGCAAATAGTCTAAACTTTCCCAAAAATGTTTAGCCTTAGAAAATGGGATGTGGATTTCCAATAGAATGATCACTATTGGATGAAACATTTGAACCAAACTCTTAACACGTCTTCTACTAGTGCTATCAAAGGCACCTCAAGCATTCCAAGATATAATAATGCAATCTGAAAGCTCTATGATATCAACAACAAACAATAAAAAAAAAATCTCATAACTTAAGCAAGGTCAATTAAGTCCACCTCCATACATAGAAATCCATTCTGACCACACAGTGCATCTCGGCCCAACATATCAAATGAAACCTTATCACCGTTAGCAAAGGAGAAATTCATCCTGAGCATGGGAAATAAAACCAACACCCAAATCAGTAGGTTCTTGCATTGTCGGGTCTATAGAATTTCCTTTAACTTGCTGGCCAACCTCCTCCACTCGAGAAGTATCCAACCCAAGCCCAAGAACCTTCTGCATTGTTCAGTCAAAATTCCTTTCTAACCCTAGTCCATATAGGCTACTAATTTGGAATTCGACAATCATATTTTTTCCTTTATCTTTTATTCCATTTGTAGCTTTGTGAACTTGGTTTGACATTTCAAACCTTTTAACATCTAATACTTTAATGCTTTGTGCATTTTCAATGTGAGCAATTCCCTTGTCTCACACACATCATTTGCAAATAAATCAAACTTTAAGATTTCCTTTCTTGGCCTTTTACAGAAACACTTTGGCTTGAGGTTCTCTCTCTTCAACTACTTCCGAATTGCGATTAGTATATCCATCCAAATCTCCTAAATTACCTCTCCTTTCCTTATCCAACACTACAAAATTATTGAAATTTGAATTATAGTCTTCTTCCTTCAAGTTCGACAATTGGTTCAAACCAATTTTTCTCTTCACCATCAACCAATCACCGTGAAAAGCGTCCTCCCATAACTTTACTTTGACTATTACCATTTCAGCAAGAAGAACATTCCTTATCCGCAAATTCTTTTATGTATCCATGGCTGCCTTACTTGCAAATATTTGAGCTGCTAATGGGGTTTTTCCCTTATCCTGTCTAGTAGATGATTCAAGAACTATTACTGGAACTTTCCCTTGCTCCTGAATGATATTCGACTTATGGGTTGCTGCTATAATTAGATGACACTCCCTTCTTGTCTAACCATAATAGCCACAAGCTGAACGTATTATGGAGTCCATCATATTCAACATGACACCAGTGTCTGTGAAGCCAGACCTTCCCCGACAAGTTGGTGTAAGTCTATCTCAACACAAACTCAAGTAAAACGCCTCTGGTGACATTCAGGGTATTCAAATCAACTTTCAAAGGAACACCAATTGCCGAAGCAAGGGCCAAAAGGAAACTCTCATCATAATAAACTAATCCGAGACTAGGAAACTGAATGCACACCAAAGTTTATGTCTTAGCTTTTGAGGCTAAAATTTTAGGATTCCATGTTTTTATGGACAAATAATGATCAATTATATCCATGATCTTCCACCCATGACTTTTTCTCTATCCCTCTTCAAGGTCAAATTTCACCCTACAAAAACCATATCCAACATCCAACATATCAAGGCCCCCTATTAGCTTCCAGATTACCTCCATTTTGTCTCTCATTGTTACAAACCCAATATTCTTCCCCAACAACTTCACTACAAGCACATCGTGCCAAGGAAAGCACATCTCCTCAAACACTTTATCATCATATAGCACTTGGGTGGCAACCTATTCCCATTTTCATATTCAAACCACACAAGCTTCTGACCTATCAGATCTATTTTTCTCCTTGTTGGAATAAGAGCTTTCTTACCCATGATTTTATCCTTGAATGAAACCTTCAACACCTCTGTTTCTCCTCTTCCACCTCCGTCTGGTGGTTTCACTGGTAGGTGGCTGCACTTGATCCTGTGACACAAAGAACACCATTGCCTCCATTACGTTCACAATATCGAATCGTTATTCATTACTTGGCGTGGATGGAAATATTAAAGGCATAACAATCTAAACAATTTTAGCATTGTCTACAGAAGCTTAGCAATATATTCGTATATATATAAAAATAAATTATGTAATGTATTCCTAACGGGCATATAAGCATTGTTTGAATTATATGAACCTCATTTATTCCGAATCTCAATTTAATTTTGGGGTTTGTAAAAAAATAAATAGTAATTGTTTGATGATTACCCTCCATCCTACTAGGCATGCTACATAAACTTTCTTGCCAATGGAAGTGTTAAGTTAGTTATGGTGGATGACTTGTTGCGAATTCCATGTTTTGTATGTTTATGTAGACATATATAGAGAGAGAGAGAGAGAGAGCAATAATCATGAGAAATATAAAATAAAGAAACATGTTTATACAGTGCTTTTGACTAAAGATATTATTATAATATTAAAAAAAACATTATTTTGGTGGTTGAAGTTAATTTATGAGTTTAAATATGAACATCGATATTCTCATATTTAAAAGAGCAGGTTTGCGTATGACTGCATATAAGTTGATTCAAGCCATATAGCAAGCTACACGTGTAAAGAATTTATGGAATAATAAATGCTTGAACTATTATTATCTTTTAGTACTTGTTTGTTTCATTTCCTTCACTTTTACCCAAAAGAAGGAAAAATTAATCAATTTAATAGAGTTTTGTTGAGCAATTCAAAGTACAACAGTCTTAGTCCCATGCTATACATGTCCATTTAAGAGAGAAAAACATGTGTACCTGTACTTGCACTGCAAAAGCCTCCTCTTTGACTAGTTAGCCGAACAATATATTGGATATTTAGGCAGAGATTCATACTTAGAGATACATATATACAATTATTTTTACTATAATATATATATATATATATATATGAAAAGGGAATTTGGGTTTGTTATGAAATAGAGAGTTTTGTTCAGACTTGTGATGTAATGATGAAAAAGCTAATTCAAAGCATTTAATTTTAAATCACTACCAGAAAAATGCTTTTTAGTGACCGCAACAGCGGTCACTAAATGAATCAATGACCGTATTTGTGATTGATAAAATCGGTCAAAAAAAGTTCGTCACTAATTATTGGAATCACTGATTAATGACTGAATCAGTGACCGCTAACGACAATCACTAATTTGTGACCCTTTTATAGGGTCACTAATTTGTGACTGTAGTTTTGGGAGTCACTAATTTGTGACTCCTTTTTGGGTCACTAATTTGTGACCACTTATATATATTCTTTTATAAAAAAATAAATACACATTAGTAACTCCTATGCGGTCACCAATTAATAACTATATTAAATTAGTTATTATTATTTATGTGTAAGTCATAAAAAATTACTAATTTCACAAATTTTTATGAGGTCACTAATTATAATATTTTATAATTCACAACTTACTCATTCACCATAAAAGAATATAATTTCTATAATACACATTCATTATTTCAATCCTCAATCACTACAAACAAATATAAAAAATAATTAAAAATCATAATGCATTAATTTTATATGTCAAATTGTTAAATAATACAAATATATTCTTAATATTCAAAAAATGCGCTCTTGGTAATTACATAGGGAGCAACCTAGTAAACTTTCCTTCATGCATTTCATTTTTAACTGAGTTCTCCTTCCAGTTTACTTTTTTATCAATGATCTAATCTAGTTTCTCCTGTAAAAATAAGGCAAAAAAATAAATTAACTACCAGTATAAAATTTCAAATATGAGATGAAATGAGAAGAAAAGGAAAAAGCTAAAGTTTGTACCAAGACATGATTCCCTAATTAAAAAAAAAAATTAATTAAACTCTTACCAGATAATTAAACATAAGGGTAGTAATAGAAAAATATTATTTTTTTCCAAAAGTTCACCATTGTTTGGGATCAACAATTCTCCCATAGTCGAAAATCCATCAGCAACATATTACAAATTATTATTATTTTAAGCTCCAATACTAAATATACAAAAAAGTAATTTTATATATTACACTAATTACATTAATTTTATATTAGTAATCACCACCAACCCATTTTTATAATTTATTATTATTTCTAATCTACATATATTACAAAGGTCAACCTTCCCCTCTATGAATTCTATTAGTTTTCTTAATTAAAGAAAAAACAATTTAAAAGTGTTGGCAAGGTTTTCACCCATTTCATAAGCTATTGATTAACCTTGGTTTTAAGCTTCATTAATGCCTCAATTAAAACACTTTTGATTGCTGAAATTTATTGTAGAAAAATTCTACTCCTAATCATCTTAATTTCCTAATGGTTTTCATTTATACTTGGCACTAATTTGGCTTCTAATCATTTTCTTTCTTTATGCTAACCTCCCCCTCTAGCTAATCACTCATTTAGCTTGCATTTAACCCTAATTAAGCCCTAATTTCGTGACCTTAGATACACACACATTGCAGAAAAAATTTTGGAATCACTATTTGCTACCTTATTGGTTCTTTTCACCCTTTGTCAAGGTTTTGATATTTTCTTTGCATTTCCTTTTCTATGGAGCTAACCTACTTCCTAATACTCCTATTAGCATCAAAACTAGACCAAAATCAATCCCTTTTCTTGGCCTAAGTGGTTCAACCCTCCCCTATTTTCCTACAAAAAATTTTCTGCAAACCTGAAACTAGTTTTCTTGTGTTTTTCAACTTGTTTTTACAAAATTTCTTGCTATTTTACTTCATTTTCCTCAACCTCACGTGAGCTCCCTCTCTTCTTGTCCTGTTTTCAAGCTTATATCCAGCATAAAATTCTAATATAAATGCATGTAAACATCAAAATATTCAAGCAAACATGATTTTTATACATTTCTCTCAAATTTTCAACAAGTTGGGGGTTTGTTCTCTCTCTACAATTTCAACTCCTTCCTTGAATTTTAGCAGTTTAATCTTCTCAAGAATCTTAAACTAGGGAAGATGAAAACTCAGTTTTGGAATGGAGTATTATACGTAAGGTCTAGACATCTGAATTAGACAACCCAGTTTTGGAAAGAGAGGACGGAAGGAGAGGAAAACTTAAAAACAAAGAGTGTGTGTGTGTGTGTGTGTGTGTGTGTGTGTGAGAGAGAGAGAGAGAGAGAGAGAGAGAGAGAGAGAAAGAGAGGAGGGAAATGAAATTTGGGGGGGGGGGGTTTCCAATTTCAATAAAGAGAGAGGAGGGAAACCAAAAAATTGAGAAAGTGGAGGGAAAATTTTGGGAAAATAAGTTTTAATTTTATATTAGATTCTACAGGTTTCAGTTCAGCTTACAATATTTTTATATTTTTTAGATTAGAATTCTCTCTTTTTGATAGCTTTTATCAAAATTTCTGTTTTTAAATAATTTATAATATATTTCAATTTAAAATACCAACAAAATTAAAGAAAAATATAGAACCTTAAAATCAAATATAAATTTAGTATTTAATTGTAATGTTATACAACATAGAATGAAATTAGATTTTAAAATTTGGTTTGGTTTTTTAAAATTCAGTTGGGTTTGGTTTGGTTTGATTTAAAAAAAATTAATCTAAAATTATGATTTGATTTGGTTATTCTAAATCAAAAACCAAAATTTTGAAATATTTCTCCCTCGTAAAAATTATTAATATATATGCAAACCCACATATTCTTATATTTATATGAATATATCTTTAGATATATATATATATATATACTTGTATGCGTGCATAAACACATACATATATATGCTTACGTACATGCATATATACGTACACATAAATTTTGTCTATTCATATAAATTTAAATATACATATATATACATGTAAATATATTTATATTATTTATAAAAAAGAAGAGATTGATTGACACTAGTGTAAGTATAAAAAACTTATACTAAATCTTACACCATTGATTTGCTCAAAATTAATGAATGAGATTAATTAAAGAAAGATAATTGTAAAATAATTATTGGAAGTTATTAGAAGACAACTGTAATTAATTTCATCCATTGATTTTGACCAAATCAATGGTGTAAATTTTTTACACTTACATCAGTGTCAATTGATTCATTCTCTTTATAAATATATAGATAAATATACCTATATACATATGTGTGTGTGTGTGTGTGTGTGTGTCTACATATGGAGAGAGAAAGAGAATAGATCGTTTGATACTAGTGTAAGTATAAAAATACTTACAACAAATTTACATCATTGATTTGATCAAAATTAATGAATGAAATTAATCAATATTTTAGAAACAAAGATAACTGTAAATTAATATTTTTGGAAAGAAAAGATAGTTGTAATATAGTAGAAGATAATAACTGTAAATTAATATAAAATAAATATAACTGTAAATTAATATTTTTGAAAAGAAAAGATAGTTGTAATATAGTGAAAGATAATAACTGTAAATTAATATAATGAAAGATAATTATAATTAATCTTATTCATTGATTTTGATCAAATTAATAGTGTATCTAAATCAAAAAAAATAAATAACCAAACCAAATTATGAAAAAAGAAACCAAAATTATGGTTTGCCCACTCTTATTGGTAATTAAAATTTATTTATATTAATTTTTAATTTTTATTAATTTAATTTTAAAAATTGATAATATATATAAACAACTAATTAAATTTGTGTTAATATCAATATTTAATTTGTTTTAAATTTAAAATTTAATTGTATTAATTTAATTTGTTATGATTATTCATTGATTATTCTGAACAGAACTATGCTTGTAACTAGACCAATCAATGTGTGTAAAACTTAGGCTCAGACTTGGTTTAGAAAACAGAGATACATGCTTGTAGCTAAACAGAGATATGCTTGTAACTAAATGGGACTCCGCTTGTAACTGAATAGAATTGTGCTTTTAGCTAAACCAATTGATGTTTGTAAGATTTGGGCTTAGACTATATGCTTGTAACTGAACGGAGATGTATTTGTAATTAAACGGGGTTTTGCTTATAACTGAATGAAAATGTGCTTGTAACTGAACTAATCGATGTCTAAGACTTTGGCTTGGACTTGGTTCACTAAACGAAAATATATGCTTGTAACTAACTAGAGATCTGCTTGTAATTGAACGAAGATGTGCTTGTAACTAAACAGGGTTCTATTTGTAATTGGACAGAACTGTGTTTGTAACTGAACCAATTGATATCTGTAAGACTTGGGCTTAGACTATTACTTATAACTAAACAGGATTTCACTTGTAACTAAATGAAAATATGCTTGTAACTAAACCAATTGATGTTTGTGAAATTTAGGCTTAAACTATATGCTTGTAACTGAATGGAAATGTGCTTGTAACTAAATAAGATTCTACTTATACCTAGGTTAAAATATGCTTGTAACTGAACTAATTGATGTTTGTGAGACTTTAGCTTGGACTTGGTTCACTAAATGGACATGTATATTTGTAACTAAATACAGATTTGCGTGTAATTGAATGGAGATATGCTTGTAACTAAACAGGATTTTGCTTGTAACTAAAAGGAATTGTGCTTGTGATTGAACCAATTAATGCCTGTGAGACTTGGACTTAGACTATATGCTTGTAACTAAACGGAGATGTGTTTGTAACTAAACTAGTTGATGTTTGTAAAACTTTGGCTTAGACTTAGTTCACTAAACGGATATATATGCTTGTAACTACATTGAGATCTACTTATAACTGAATAAAGCCATGCTTATAACTGAATGGGACAATGTTTGTAACCCTCAAGTTTAGACTTGGTTCATAGATAGAGATATATGCACGTAACTGAACAAATCTATGTTTGTAACTGAACGGAGCAATATTTGTAACCTAACAAGACGATTCCTGTAACTCAACACATTGATAGCTATAATCTTACATCATTATGGAGTGTTTGAATTATTCGATACATGAATTATTTGATACATCAATTATTTTATTATAGTATAATTTAACAAAATTTATATTCTTAAAATTAGTATTTAATTATAATATTATAAAAAATATAATGGAATTAGATCTTGATTTTCAAATTTTACATATATGAATTTTTAATTGGTGTCAATTTAATTTATAAAAATGAGGAGATATATATAATTTAACAAAATGGGTGTACTAATTAATTTAATACTTAATCCATCATTGCATAGATACTATTATGTTTATTTGATATTCTATTAGGTATTTCTACTAAGAATTTCTTATTTCTTATATTTTACCATGATATATACACTAAATAACATGTGTTATATTTATTATAGCACAGTTGTTATAATAATTCTATCAAATATTAAGGTTAAGTGTTACTGACCCTTAAGAGAACAATATTTCATTATAATACAAATTCTCTTCTTTGTTTTACATTTTTATTTACTCTTATGGATTATTTGTTTGATTACACACACACACACACACACACACACACACACACACACACACATATATAGGTGTGTGTGTGGGGTATATGCAATGATCTTAATTTTTTATGAAATTTTATTATAACTAATTCATATAAATAGAAATTCACTTTTATAAGATATTTAGATTAATTCAAAAAATCAATTTACATTAATGAATTATTTGATTACAAGAGTTTAAATTCACAAATTATTTACACATTTTAAAAATACAATCATGACTTGAAATCTTATCAATTATTTTTAGATAATTTCTACTCATATTTAATTAAAATATAAAATTTTAAAAAGATAAAAAATTTAAAGCCACTAACTAGTGACCCATTTTGAAACCCCCACAAATTCTACTTACTAATTAATGACCCACTTTGTAACCGCTCAAAATAGGGCCAAATTAGTGACCCCTTTTGTGACTCAAAAAATGGGTCACTAATTAGTGACCCATTTTGTAACTACCAAGAATGGGGTCACTACATTAGTAACTGATATACTGCGATCACTAAATTACTGGCCAATTTGTGACCGATTTACTATGGCTCACAAAATCGTTTACAAAAAAGGGGTTACAAATTTGGTTACTACATTTAAAAAAAAAATGAGGCCATTCGGTTACTGATAGGTCACTAAGCAGCCATTGATTAGTAACCCCGATTAGTAACCCCAAGAAAGGGTCACAAATATGCGGTCGGAAATTTAACTTTTTCTGGTACTAATAATAACTCTCAAAAATTTTATATAGGATAGGAAACACTTCCATTACTCCAAATTTACTTAAATAATATTTAATTTTATTCTTATCATGAAAAAATATTTTTTTTTATTTGACTAATTGTTGACTAATGGTTATTTAACGATTTTATTAAAACATATGCAAAGTAACCCAATTTCGCATATTTTGGTCATCAATCTGATTAAAAATTAAAATATTATTTGATTCACTTATCTTTTTAAATTTCTTATGTTAATTTTTTAAAACTTTTAACTTTTGTTACTTTAATTTTATTATTTTTAATTATTAAATAATTTTTATTTTATTATATTTTTACTTTTATTTTAAAATTAAAATAAGAATAATTACATGTCATTTAAGTTAAAAAAAGAACTGAATGTCATTTAAATTTAAAAAAGTTAAATAAAATTAAAATATCATAAAATATAATTTTAAAAATAGTAAAATTATCTTATCAAAAGTAGGGATGTGCAAAACCAAACCAATTAATCAAATTAAATCAAACCAAACTAAAATTTAAAATTTGGTTTGGTTTGGTTTAGAAAAATAATCCAAAATTATGGTTTAGTTTAATCAAACCAAACCATTTTAAACCAAAAACTAAAATTTTGAAAATTATTTATAAAAAAAATATTAATATATACACATACATACACATATTTATATAAATATATATTTATATATCTATATATACATATATATACTTATATGTGCATGTACATACACACACATATACATACATACATACATACATATATATATATTATCTACTCATACAAATATAAATATATATATGTACATATATTTATATTGCATATAAATATATAAATACATATATATATACACATACATACATACATATATACATGTGTATATATATACATATATATACTTATATGTGTATGTACACACACAGACATACATATATGTATATATATAAATTTTATTGATTCATACAAATATAAATATATATACATGTGCATATATTTATGTTGTATATAAATATATAGATACATATATATGTATACATACAGATATATATGTGCGTGTGCACACAAGAATATGTGTGTGCACACACACACACACACACACACATGTATATATATATATATATATATACACATAAATACGTAAATGTATATATTTACATATTTATGCATATATGTATATACCCATATATATGTGTGCATGTGCACACATATATATGTATTTTTATATTTATATGAATATATATATATACATGAATATATACATATATATGTTATGTATGTGTATATATATGTATGTATATACAAATATATATAGATGTACACACATATACGTATACATGCATATACATGTATATTTAATAATAAAAAATTAAATAAATAATTTATTTAAATATTTTTAATTAATAAAAAATCAAACTTAAACCAAACCAAACTAAAATTTTAGGTTTGGTTTGATTTAGCCTATAATTAAATTGGTTTAATTTAGTTTTGAAAGTATTAAAACAAAAAAATCAAACCAAAATTATGATTTGCACAACCCTAATCAAAAGGTTAGATTTTTTATTTTTTAAAATTTTAAATTAAAAATTTAAATTTTCTAAGTAAAATAAATTATATATTAATTTTTAATCAAATAGATAGTCTAAGTAAGTGAAATGGAGTTACACTCATCTCTTTTTTAACAAAATTATTAAGCAACCGTAGTTAACAGTTAGTCAAAATGAAAAATTATTTTTTCTTTATAAAAATAGTATTAAGTGTTATTTAAGTAAATTTTTTTAAAAAATACTTTTTTACCTTTTTATATATTATATCATGTCAAACTCAAAAATTTATATAAAATTGTAGCACCTGAGAGAGAGAGAGAGAGAGAGAGAGAGTTATGTTCCAAATCCTTTTTCCTCCCCCCCCCCCACAATGGCTTTTTTCCCCTCCCTTCCATTTATTTCTTTCTCCTCTCTTTTCTCTTCCCCCCACACCTCGCGCATGCTCGCTCTAACACCAATTGACTACCTCACTGCCGCCACCAAATCACTCAACTAAACCGATATCTCCCTCCTCCTCCTTCTTCCCCATTTGTACAATAAGAGGCCGAACCCTCTAGAAGCTTGATCATTCAAGCTTTTCGTCGTTGCAAGAAAGTCCTAGTTGTTCTCCCACCGGTGCCAAGTCACCCTTGACCCCCAACTCTAGCCAGTAGAGTCTTTCTCTCTCTCTCTCTCTCTCTTTTCTCTCTCTTTCTCTCTCTCTATTCCCCTATTTCCCCCGCTAACAACCTGCACAATCATTTGCCCCCTTTCTCATCTACTCACCACTAATGGGTAAAGGCCAATCCGATCAACCTACCCTGGGTTGCTTATCCTGAGGGAAACCTTGACTTTGGTAAGTCCTTTCCTCTTCTCTCTCTCTCTTTCTCTCTCCGTTTACTGGTAGCCTCACGAGGGGGCTATTTCTTGGTGCTTTCAAATCGAACAGAGCTACAAAGACCGTCAACTATCCCTTACTAGCTTCAATCATTCTGAAGCACTAGGAAATCATGCGCCTTAGACAGCTGCATAGGGGTCTACTATCTGCTATCGGTTAAACAGTTTGGAAACAGCCAACTGTTCAACTCCTCAAACAACAATTTTTAATTACAATCCCTACACAAGAGTGTTGGGCCCCCTAGAAGATTCACATATTGATACTCAAGACTGCACAACACCTTAATTTTGACTAACATCAGCATTATTGTGAGTGATAATATGTGCTTCCTTGCCTTTTTTACAAAATTCATGAATTTGTATGTGTTATATTGGTGTGTTATGCATTTCTGTCTTTGCACTATTAGGATGAGAACATGTATGAATATATATATGTGTGTGTGTGTGTGTGTGTGTGTGTGTGTGTGTGTGTGTGTACTATTATGTTTGATTGTGACAAGCAATTTAGTGAAATAATGATGATGATTAAGTTTTTATTAAGTCTCGAGATCCCGAGTCCTTATTACTAGAGAATATGTAAGGATGGCAGTAAGTAGGAACAGTGATAGACAAGGATAATGGTAAGCAGGAATAGTGGTCTTATTTCCATTTGCGATTCCCACCTATAGTGCCCTAGTGGATTATTTCTTGCTTTGGATAATTGTGTTACTTATATAGTTTTGTGATATTGATAACTTACACTATTACAAATGAAATTGTTGATAAACTGTCTGATACTGATGTTTTCTTGATATTTCTCAAACTTGGTTATATATATTATTACTCACTGAGTTTCGGTCTCACTTTTTTAGTTTTTCCTCCTCAAATTCTAGCATTGATCCCAATGCTAGTCCTATTTTTTGAGGAAGTAGTCTATCCTTTTAGTGAATCCTATACACTCTTGCTTGAATGTGGGTGTAGTCTTTTAAGCTTGGTACTATGAGCCTGTTTCATATGTACTTTTTGGAACTTAATATGTTTAGCATGCTCCAAATTTGCCACGGATAAAGTATCTTGTCATTCAGAACTGTATATTTTTCTTTTGTTTTTGAGGAAACAAAAATGTTTGTATGTAAATCAATTTCCATTGTCCAAAAGCTTGAATGCTGCTTAATAGCTTGCTTTATATTATGAGCAATATTATGTCTTGAAATTATTATTACTTGATATATAAATTGCATGATGATCTCCCGTTGAAAGCAACTACCTTTGAGACAAGTTAGAAATTTTGGCAAATATTCAGTTTTTAGGAGAGATTTTGTCAGAATTTCTATAACATTCCTCCACTTGGTCAAATTTTTCAATCCATCTTTAAGACTTACCAAGGATAGGTTGTCATACTTGGCGCCAGTCATGACTCCGGAGATAGAGTAGTGACAAAGATAAAGTACTACAATTTCTCTTAATTAAATACTTTATATCTTTATTAAATTAAAACTCTATAATAAGAAGATAACAAATTCAAAAATCATTTATTCTAGCACTGTTCATATCAACTTCATAGCTACTAATTTCAACGCTCAATGACTTAAACATGGGGAGTGCCAGGCCTCCGAGTATCCATGCCAAGATGCCGACCACGCCAGGCCAAATTTCATAAAATGACGTGTCAAGTGGCCTCATCGAGTGCCTAATAGCTCCACCTAGTAGGTATTAACAAGATAGCAAATCTAAAATTTCTAGTAAATAAATTGACCTGCCAAATTACTAAAACAACAAATGTAAAGTTCCTGGTAACTAAAAGGATGTTGGAGTAGAAGTGTGCAAACTAAAAATTGGGTTAAAAGCATAAAAGCCCTGTATTTTTTTTAAATTACATAAAACTCTATTGTAATATGAAAATTATACAAAATTTCTTTCTATTTTAAACTTAAAAACATAAAACCTCTTGTACTTTTTTTAAGTTGTACAAAATTCCCCTGTAAAATGAAAATTATACAAAATTCGTTACATTTTAAATTTAAAAGTATAAAACCCCTTGTGTTTTTTTTTAAAGTTGTACAAAATTCTCTATTATATGAAAATTGCTTGATTTTGATTAGTTTGATGAAACAAACAATCATTATGAAAAATATTATTGAAAAATCATAATACCTCTAATATTTTAGTTAATTTGCATAAAATTCTTTCATGATATGAGAATTAAAATAAAATATGTTATATTTCAATAATTATCCACTTGTTTTAAGTGAAATTAACTGTGAATTTTAATTTCCTATAATTTAGTTAAAAATTTAAAATAATCATTTGATTAAAAATGTTATCTTTCATAATATAATTTATTTTTTCTACAATAAAGTCAATTCCTATTATCGATAATTAAACATCTATTTTATTATTTTTTATTTTTCTTTTAGTTTTGTTAAGTGTAATTTATTTTTCTTAAAAATTGTTCAATTATATTTCTTCATAATAGTTATAAATAAACAACCAAAACCAAACTAAGAATTCTACAAGTTTTTTAAAAAATAAAAAAGGTAAAAAAAAATCAAATAAAACTTAATGCAATTTTATTTATTTTGGTCTCCAGAGTCTTTTTTGTTTTTATATATTCATCTCACTATCTTTTATATTTTCTAATTAAATCTTTAATTTGATTATAACAATTAAATACAATTAATTATGGAAAATAGTGGATAATTATTAAAATATAACATATTTTATTTTAATTCTCATATAATGAAAAAATTTTATGCAAATTAACTAAAATATTAGAGGTATTATGGCTTTTCAATAATATTTTTTTATAATGATTGTTTTATCAAAGTAATCAAAATCAAGTAATCTTTATATAACATGGGAGTTTTATGCAACTTAAAGAAAACAGGGAGAGATTTGATGTTTTAAATTAAACATAAGAGATTTTATGTAATTTTCATATCACATGAGAATTTTGTTCAATTTAAAGAAAATATAAGGGTTTTATACTTTCAAGTTTAAAATATAAGGAAATTTTGTACAATTTTCATATCACATAGGAGTTTTGTGCAATATATAAAATATATAAGGGGTTTTTATACTTTTAACCCCTAAAAATTTGGTGTGGTTTTTGATAGTTAAATTTTTATTTTTTTTAGATGTTTTAAAATTTAAATCAAATTAAATTAATCACATATTAAATAAAACCAAACTCAAATTTCAGTTAAATTTGGTTTGTTTTGTTCTGATTTATTATCATGTAATAATTATTAAATAAAAATTTATTTAATTTATTATTTTTTTTGTTAAGACAAATTTATTTAAAATTTTGATTTATGCGTCAGAATGGTTTTTTGTTTTTAATTCTAAACCAAACGAATTTATAAATTTAAATAATTTTTTGATCCAAACTAACATATTGGAAATTAATCAAAAACTAAATCAAATTTTAAAATTTAGATTAGTTTAATATAAGTTAATTAATTAGTTTGGTTTTACACTAGGATGAGTAAATGGTACGTATAAATTTTATCCAGAATAAAATTATTGATAAATAAAATTCTTCACGTGAGAAAAATTTCTAAGTCTCATAGAATATTCTTAATGCTCAAAGCAATCTTGTACAACTTTTGATAGAAAGTAGGTGTAGAAAATATGAATTTTTAGAAAAAGTAGTTTCAAATAAGTAAATTCGGTGAAAGTAGATTTAAATTATTTAATTTGTCCTCAAAATCTTTTTTTTTTTTTTTTACCCTTCTATTCATTTTATGATTTTTATTTTTGTTTCCAATTCAAGTAGGCCTTAAAATTGGCCATGGTCAGATTGATGCATTGAATGTTTCAGCTTTGATTTGAAAATAAAAAGAATAATGAGCTGTATTTATTGCTTTATTTGCCTCTGGTTCTCTCCCCTTCCAGTCCAGAATCACTCTCACTCCCACATAACAGTCTCTGGGCCAAAGTTTGCCCGTGATTTTTAGTCAAATGGAACCCTAACAGCTGCGAGCCCTCGGGAAGAACCAGTTCACTGCCCAGATTCCAGAGGCGTATGTGCAGAAGTTCAGGACATCGTGGAAAAATTTATTCTTGGATCACAACCTCCTGGTGGGAAGTGGAAAGTGGGGAGTCTACCACCACCACCTTAGTTTGTCACAAGAGCAGCAAACATCAGAGGCGGTTTCAACAGAAATGCCTCACATGCCCACCAAACCAAATGCCTGTCGCTTGTGTCACAGAGGGCACAGAGGAGCATCAGACGGGTTATTAGCTTTGCCGAGAATCTCCCATTTTTATGCTGCTAGGTAAAATGCCTTATAAAATGGTATTCTCATCCCTAAGTAGAATGACGTAGCTTTATTTTTCTTTGACCCATAATAATGTAGCTTACAATGAATAAAAATAACAATAGAATATAAATTCTTCCTCTAAAATCCACGCATTTATTTTTCAAATTGGCAATACTTACCCAAAACCTAAAATCAGTATATTTTTATTTTGAACCATGGATACAACTTCCCCAAGCACATGGGTCAAATTGCACACGCCTCAAACCTGTAGATTGAGGAGTCCAGTGCACCAAGCTTCCTTCTCTTTTTCATATGTTTTCCCTAACCCAACAATTTAGGCATCACTAATGGTTAATTACCTATTAATAGTTGAATTGATGAAAAAATGCAGCATTCACCATAAATGGTAATACCAATACCTACGCCAAATGACAGAATGAATTCCATAAAATGGCTAGGTTGCTTGCAAGACTTCAAAGTGCAAGCTCTTGTTGCTAACTACATGACAAAGAAGTGTTGTCTAAAAAAGCCAATGAACACCAATATTGCCAAGCCAAACAAAAAGTGGGAACTGGGCCAAAGCAATCAAGAGCAAGAGATAATGCTGCTTGCTCGAATCGTGACCTCTCACCTCCGTAAAGAGAACCCTCTTCATTGTCTTTATCAAGAAGATTCCCATGCACAAACATGTCCACGGCATCAAAAAGTAATAGGAATAACTCCAGATTATCCTCCCAAGGACAGCCAAACACATCCCTGTGAAAGTATACCCCGCATATGCAACAATATCCAAGAAAGGTGCCTCCCCACTGCCAAGTGTAAGCAAAGACATTTTCAACAGCAAAAACTGCAAACACCAGCCAACAAGCCCCTTCATAAACAGCCAGTTCAGAGCTTCAGGGCTAAACCTGGCAATAAATAAATAAATAAAATGTCAGAGACATGGCAATTACTGAATCTTGTTTGTATGAGCTTGGGAGACAGACATTCTGAGATGGAAACAGGGAATCTGTGGAGATAGAGAATTGCAGACTTATCACAAAAGGAAGGAGGGTAAGTTTCAATATGGATCCTAAAGACATCCCTCTCAACCAATTAGTAGCTGCTTGGTCCCTCCAAGACAAACTTGAGCGCTCTTTTCCAGAGTGTTTTTCTCTAGAGCAGTGTTTCTTTTTACTCTAAATTTATTTAAGATGCAGAGCATAGTGATTTCATAGCACTTAAATGTACGAGTTAGCAGAAAAGGGACAGCACCAAATAAGAACCAAATGCAGCATAGAACTCATCTATGAATTACATTATTCTCCACTTGTGAATATTTTTGACATCAGTCTTCAACATATTTGTATAAAATGGACATAGGTCATCATATACAAAAATAATTTCTCCTAACGTACGCACACTTAAACTCTCTTCACAACATTCACAACTTGCAAGAACAACATGCATTCTCCACAACAGCAGTCACTTTTGGAAACATACAAACAAATAAATATTCTCTCATAAACCACCATTAACATACAAGTCATCAATCCTTTTGGCCTGAGAAACACGATTTCAGGTAAACCGAGATAATAATGTAATTATATGTGAACAAAAATTAGAGGTTCAGAGACCGGGTATCCTATGACAAAACAATCTGCTAAAAATGACTCCATAAAATGATGAATAGAAAAATAATTAATGAAATATGACTCATTCAAAAACATAGCTTAGCCATATGTACTCTTTTACTACTTTTCACATGTTTTAAGTATTTTAGTATCCGAATATCATGTCATATTTGCATTAAACAATGTTGTAATTTATTTAGTGAGTTCATGATGACAAAATACTGAAGGCTATAGACACTGAAACCAGTTATATCATAGTGTGATTTGCTCTTTCTTTAGTTTAACCCACTCAAAAAAAAAAAAAAAAAAAAGAGAGAGAGGGAAAGAGATGTGTACAGTGCTGCTACACTTGCTTGTGCTAGGGCTGACATATATCAGACATGCAGGATATACATAGAACCATGTCAAACAAGCATCCATGCACATTCCATTTTCCATTACTATTTCCCATTTGATACGCTTAGAAGTCAGCACACTCAAGAAGATGTGTATCTAAATATGGGATACTTTCAAGACTTGCCAAAGACTCAGTATCAAAATTTTTATGAAGAACAGGCCAACTTTCAAAAACAAACTTTCAAAAATACCAAATCATTACTTTCTTATAATTTTGAAGGTGGCATGATTAACTGACTAGTTTGTAATTTATGTCATAAATATGGGAAAGTATATACTCTTGCCATGTATCACCCTTGTGATCTGTCTTAAGAAAATAAAAAAGTCACTTTCACATTTCCATATCATATCCAACCTGATGCAAAAAGAATCGAAGTCGCTAGAGAATGGAGTAATTATTGCTTTAATACTGACAAAAAGATCAGTTACAGATTTACATATCATGCAGCACAGCGGGATAATTAAATTAATTGAAAAATATAGAAGCTCGATTATGAAATTCTTACTTTCCATGAAGACCGAGGGATAAGCCAGCAAGCACAACATATGTACCAAACACCATGAAAGGAATGTACAAGTCTGGTGCATTTATATCATAGATAGGGGGTTTGTAGGAGAGCCTTCCCCCTACAGGTTCAGTTATCCTTGTCCAGTGACCCTTGAGGAAGAAAATTAAATGTAACTACAAGGAAGAAGTCAGATCAATCAAAAAATAACAAAGGAAAACTGAAGGCTTACCCTGTGTAGGAATGGGAACAAAACAACCTTTAATTTGTTCCTGACATAGTGGTCATTGACTTGGAAATAATACTGAGGATCGGAGAAGTACCTGGATATCTGTTCATTCCAGACAAGTAACAAATGAAATTATAAAACACTTTGAAGCCAAATAGTTAGGAAATATAAGAATTCCATGCTTGAAATATTTTGCATCACCATGAGCTAATAAAAGATTTCATATTCTCGGTAAAGACCACAATGGCTTTCATTGGAACCTTTTCCCAGTCAAAACACATTCATTTAATTGATGTAAAATTACTCCAAGAGATCACTTAAGCAAAAATTTTATAGACAGCAAAGAAATCCTCTGAACAGGGATGGAGCTTGCAACGACTCTTCAGAAGAACCAATAAGTATTCCTATTATGTAGTAGTAATGTTATGATGAGAAAGGGAGAGAGAGAGAGGGAGAGGGGGGGGGGGGAGAGAGAGAGAGAGAGAGGGAGAGGGGGGGGGGAAGAGAGAGAGAGAGAGAGAGTAACAAAAAATGAACAACAATAATGAGAGACAAATACACATAATATGTATATAGCTAGCCAAATATAATCATAATCTAAAGTTAATCCCCAAAATATTTATAAGAATAATTATACAACCCACTATACTGATTTTTGCACTCATTTTGCAATGAATATGAAAAAAGTAACAAACAAATCTTAGCTCTATATACCAAGATTTAGAGGGAAAAACAAGTAATTGAATAAAACTCCTTTGGTTTTCAAAAGCCATTAATCCTATATATAAAATAAGCAAAAGAAAAATGATTGCTTATATGCAAAAAGAAGGGATAACTTAATTTTTTATGGGGCTCACGAAAAATTGAAAACTTTTAGGGGGTGACAAACTAACTTTCTGCAGGTGTAGATGAAAATTTGCAATTTTTTTTTTTTTTGGCCATAAAGTAATTACCTAAGGAATAATTCAAAATTTAAAAACTTCTTAGCCTACCATGGCTCCCTCTTCCCCCCTAAAGGCTCAACCTCTGCCTCTAAAGCTATATGGAATAGAACTTTCATCCAGCAACATACTCCATCACAATACACAAAATACACAGCTTCAATTGAGCATATATCATAGAATTCCTCAATGAGCAGATTTTATGTTATAGTTTCAAAAAGGAAAAGTGTATAATATTGCTCCTAAATACTAGACAGTAGGATAAACTGGTTTAAGATATCTTAAGGCAAACTTCAATGCAATTTTTCAATGGCAGACCATCTGCTCTTAGCTTGCTATAGATAAATAACTAATATTTTTCAAGAACTCACATTTCATATGAGCCAGCCTGCAACAGAATCAAAATAAACATGTATGAAATTAAAAAGTATATCAAGGAGCACAAAAAAGGACACACAGAAAAAGTGTACTATGCCATATGGGCCTATTAGAAAATTATCAAGCTTCATTTCTAATATCCCCACCTTCCTGCTGACTAACAGCCTTTTTAGCTTAACCACCAAGTCATGTACAAGAGTATCAGCAATACATGCATTATAAATTAGCTTAGCTTCACAGGATCATTGCTTCCTATTTATGTTTCGTTCTAGGCCGGAATTCATTCTTTTAGAAAGCATCACGCATGAAGATTTTTGCTGCTTTGTTGGCCATAATGTATGAGACCAGAGAGCTTTCCCTCTTCTTAACTCTTTAGTGAAGGCAACAACATAGGTTTAGTCCATTTGGCAAAGAACGCACAAGAAATCTCGTATACTTATCAATGTTGCATCCAGTAACTGACATATACCTTTGCCCAAAATAACTAACTGGGTTTGTTTATGTAGCTAATTCATCTTGCTACTTACATTGCTCTGGACATACTCTGAACCTGACCCCAGAATTTTCTCACCATATGCACCCAGTCCACCCCGTATAAGCCCAGAGCTGGCACCATAAAATGCATTGCCAAATGGATTAGACTGCAGGTTTGTTGGTTGTTGGGGCATCCCCTGCTGGGCTCCTGAATTTTCATACATCTCTGTCATATGCACATGGAAGGAAATATTGTCAAATAAAAAAAGAAAGGACTGAGAAGAAACAACGTTGCACGAGCAACAACTATATTCTAACACAAGAAAGGTTGTATAATTTTGAACTGTAGGTAAAAATATTTCCAGAATAAAAATTCTAATAAAATGAAATAGTAAAGACAACTATATAAAGAATAATGGAAACAAAGATAAAAATCTACAATGGCAATGAAAATATAGCTTTCCATCTGTCACTATAAATGAAATAATGCCATTGCAGCCTGAATATTTCTTCAAAATATCAAATTCAAATAGAATGCCATGTTATTGTAATATAGACATGACATCAATTAGAGATACTTAAGATGCTGATAATTGAAAAGAAAGTCATTATGGTGCCAAAATTAGAGGAATGAAAGGGGGCCCAGTGAACAAAGCTCCCACATCTTCAGGGTCAGTCTTATCCTGCACCTAGAGAGGGCTGTTCCATGATTAGATCCCGTGACAACCAAGTCATAAATGGAGAAATTTTACCAATATGCCAAGGCATGACCTTAAAAGATGGAGGCTATGTTGATAACAACATTGATGCAAATCAAATAATTTTTAGGAACTAGTTAATTTTAGGAATTTCTTAGTGTATACAATTACAAGTATTTTTTTGTATGGAACTTTAGAGATTTGTAAGCATATTTGAATTTTGGAAATACCCTATTGGTATTTCTTTCTGTTTTACTTTCTCTCTCGCTCTCTCTCTGTGACATTCTTATTTCCCTCTATCCTCTCCTTTCTCATCTCATTAAGTTACATGGGCAATGGTTAAGAAAGCTTTCTTCCCAATCTTCATTTCTTTAATAATTTTAACCACACATAAGAAACCTCAGCTAAAACTGACTTTTTCATCTCATTGGCATCACTAGTGACATGAAGATTGAACTGATATGCAATAGGGAAATGCTCCTCACTCGCTCAGGCAAATAGGAAGCTTTAATAAATCAGAGAGATGATATATAATAACCGAATTCATACAGAAGTACAGATTTCTTTAGAAAATAAATAGTTATCCCTCTACGGTGGGGAAGGAAAGCCTAAACATTACCTGAACTGTCTCTACCATAATCAATTTTATAATGTGAAGCTATATGTCAACATTTATCATGTCCCATACAAGAATAAAAAGCATAGACAAGCAAGAAAAATAACATATAACTTCGTTTCAATAGCATACGGTCTCGTGACCTTAAAATGTTGACAAATTATCAGATCTAGAAATCTGTTATAACAATGAAAACCCTCTATCAAATTATCAGATCTAGATATCTGTTATAAAAAATGAGAACCCCTATCAAACTCGTTCAGTCCAAGCAACAAAAGAAATTACTCAAATCGGTAGATTTCAAGAAATGGGATCTTCAGTTAACACTTCGACATTTTTTCAAAGAGGAGCAAATAGCTCCTTTTCTTCAATACCATTCAAGCACAAAAAGATTTGTATTCTGTATTCCAGATATAAGCAAAATATATATTTTTTATGAAATTTGAGAATAAATAAAAATAGGTCAAACCAAACAGAACGTACCTGATTTTGGCACAACGATCTTGGAAGGCGAAAAGACTTATGTTGACAGGCCGATCTTGGAAGTTGGAGACACGTTGTGCGAACGTGACGGAAGTTGTAATGTTGCAGAGAGAGCGGCAAAAGGAACTGGTAGGAAGCAGATATCAGACTTGAATTCAGAATGTAATTGAACCTACCCAGACATTAAAATTACGGTTGTATCTGAAAAAAGAAAAAAGCATGAACTAAAAGATACCTCAAAATCAAAATGACCGAGAGGGATAAGGACTTGCGATTAACAATCTAGGTTGCTAAAGTCCTTCAATGGCGACGATTGGAAGAAAAAGAAAAAGATCAAAAAAGATAGAAAATAATACAAATCAAACCATAAATAACAGTTATGAAACTACCCACTTACTTGTATAAGAAGGCTCGTCACTTTCACTTTCTGTAAGATTTCTCTTCCACGCCTGCTCTTCACAGACAGAGACCCCCTTATTGGGTGAGAGAGAGAGAGAGAGAGAGAGAGCGGGGGGAGGGGGGGGGGGGCGCCAAAACCTATTTTATTTTATTTTTTCCAAAACAAGATTATGTAATATTAACACAAAAGCGCGCACAAAAGGTGATTGCCTGTGCACTCGTATTAAAGTACGAAAGCAAAAAATCCCCACGTCGAAGTTTAAAATATGCATAATAATTTTATAAAAAAATAAAAATTATCTATCTTGAAGTAATTTTAATATTAATAAACATATTGTATTTATTTTTAATTTTTAAAATTAGATAATTAAATAGTAAACATTATTAAATATATTTAATTTTAAAATATTTTACTGTTCAATTTTAATCTTCAATTCATATTATTAAACATACTCTAAGTAGCACTATTTCGTAAAATAAGTGAATTAAATATATAAATTTTTAAAAAAAGATCATGACTAGACTTCATTTGATAAAATTGAACTTTAAATGCTTAACATATTTAAAATAGTTAAATGTTGAATTTTTTAAATTTTAAAAATTAAAATATATAATGCTAATATAATTTTAAAATATTTATATGCATTGAGTTTTAAATATTAAATTTATATAATTAAAAATACCATCTCTTTCTAAATAATTTATCTAGGTATATGTAAACTATTTGTGCTAGATTTGAACCTAAATTAAGAACCACTTTAAGAAATAATTGACTAAATATAGCACAGTTCACGTTCACTTATTGCTTGTAGAGCTCGTCATTGGACCTTGAGTACGAAAGTTTATGATGAGATATAAACAATTGTTGGTTAAAGTGATAAATTATAATAAGAGTAAGAATAAAAATTCAATTCTTAAAAAAGTATTTATTGGAGAAGATTTTAACTTTTCATATTCTTCATATGAAAAGAATAGTCTCAAATCAAAATTAGTATAAAATACCATTGGTTTCACCCAAAAAATATATATATGTGATAAAGATCTTGGATATTTTGTTTGAAGATCAGCATCATGTAATACCTGGATTTAGGGGCCTAATAAGAAGAAGTTGAAATTAAGTGGCCTAATTAGAAGAAACAAAAATATAGGGACTCAATTGAATAATTTGAAATTTTGAGGGACCAAACAAAATAAGTAGAAATTTGTCAAGGACTAAAATGCATATAATCAAGAACTTGAGGGACCACATCGCAACTAATCAAACCCAGATTTCCATCATCATCAACCTCCATATCTTGCGCGGCCATTGATGCCAATTACAAAGAATTTGGAGGTAAACCAACTTGATTTTGGATATCAAAATGCCCAACCATATAGAGGATGCTAAGCACTAAATTAATTTGGTCTCTCATCACCCTTAATCGCCGATTAAAAGCCAATCGAATCACCATTACAGTCGCAGTCGTGCAGCTACAAAGTGGCTAGAAGCTACCCTCCTCCAACCACATTAGTGCAACCAACTAGGTGCTTACCAGTCATCGAAACCTGCTCACCACGCTACTAGAGTATCACAAGGTAAATTGACTAAATACTTGGTGATTTTTGGGTTGGGGGATTTCTAAGTAAAGAAGAAGACCTAAGTGGAGACTTGGATTTGCACAAGATCCAGCTCCCTGAACCGACTCCATGGGCTCTGGTTTTTGGGACTTTGGACTAGACTAGGTCAAGTTGGGCTTGGGCTAGATTAGGCTGAGCTGGGCTTTTGGATTGGGCCTGATCTGTGTTGGATTGGGTTACTGGATTTGGATCCAAACTCTAGATCTCAAGTGAACTAAGTATGGGTATGGATGCTGAACCAAGTCTGGGTTTAGATTTGGCAGGATTTGGATCGGGTGGTTGGATCGGATCTAGGTTGTAAATTGATTTGGTTTTCAAGATTAGATTTAAACCAGTTATTGACTTATTTAGACCAGTTCAATAATTTATTAATTGGTTTAGAACTTTATTAAGTCAATTCATCATTTTATTTGACAGGTTCAGTACCTTAATAACTAGTTCAAGGCTTTATTAAGCTGGTTCATAGTTTTATTGGACTAGTTTAGCACCTTGTTAAATGGTTCAACATTTAATCAGGTTGGTTCAAGGTTTTATTGGATCAATTCAAAGTTTTAATCGATTGGTTCAAGACTTCATTAACAAGTTCAGGGCTTTATTAGGCTGGTTCATGGCTTTATTAGACTGTTTTAATATTTTAATAACGGTTTATTTGCTTAATTAGGCCAATTTATGGCTTTAATGGGCTAGTTAAAAACTTTACTAATTGGTTTAAGACTTATTTAGACCAATTCAAGACTTTATTGAGCTGTTCAGATTTTACTAATTTGTTCAAGGCTTATTTAGAATATTTAGGCCTTTAGTTGGTTGGCTTAGGCTTAATTAAACTAGTTCATGATATTATTAGATTGGTTCAGTACTTTATTGATCGATTTAAGACTTTATTGGGATGGTTCAAGATTTTATTAAATTGATTTGGGACTCTATTGAATCAATAGTTCTAGTGGACTTGGATGTAGGGTTTGGGTACAAAAACCTAAATCTTGTGCTCAGTCTTTAAATAGAAGTTTACTTATATAGATCTTATTCATAAATATATTAGCGTTCTAAATTGGAAATTTTGATCATTTTTGTGATTTTAAATTCCTCAGAAGTTTCTCGTTGAGCTACAACATCGAAGATTAAACTATTTGAATTCTCACATGTTCTGCTAGTAATAATATATATTTATAAATACTTTATAGTTTTTTATAAAATTTTATGCACTATTTGATATAAGATGATTGATATTTTATAAAATTTGATTTTCTATAAACTAAACTAATTATAGTAAGAATTGTATTATAAGGGATATGCATAAAATTTAAATTGTATTTGTCTTGTAATATTACTAGTTAAATTACTTACAATTGCTTTTTTGATATTGTTAAACTTGTTATTCAAAACTTCTGCTTAAAGTTGAAATATGTTTTTATTTATAACTAAAAAACTATTTTAATGGAGTTTTGGTTAACAAAATATTATACCTAATAACATTAAGCAATAGATCAGGTGCCTCTTGAATTGTGTACCCAGTTAGTAGGGATTGTGGCAAACTAACATGTTAGGTCGACATAGCTGAATTGTATGACCTCATCGCAGCAGAATAAGTTTTTGCTAGGAAATTCAATCATTGTATTGTTATATATTTTTGTTCTAAACCAAAAACTCCCTAACGTTTCATTATCTATGAATAAGCTATTTTATTAAAATTGTTATGCTATTTTCTTTGTGACTAATGTTTATGCTTATCCCTTTTCATCATCGATACTTATTATTATTTATTGAGTCAGTCTACTCACCTTTTCAATAATTTTTAGATTTAAAAGTTAATCTTCCTTCAAATTTTGTTGTTAGGGAGGAGATCACTATTCTTGTTAGGGCGATGCTGACATGAGCGAGTTTAAGTTAGTTTACTTCCTTTCTGTTTTTTGAATAAACTTTTAGGAACTCTCATAGAAGTGCTCCATTGATTACAAATAGGGTTTTTATTGACGTACTGTTTGAACTATCTTTAATGAAAGTTTGAATATTAATAAGACTTATTTATTATTTGCTCACATGTGGCATTGTATACATGAGTAATCTAACATTATTGTATTCTCATATTGAGTTTTATCTATTAGACTTGCTGAAGTGGACTTTTTTCATTCTTAGTACTAGTTACAAATTCAAAAATTGAATTGTAACAAATCAACACTTTGATTGCCTTAAGGATCAAAGAATGGGTTTGGGTAGATAAATTGAAATTTAAATGTTAAAAATTTTAAAGATGATGAAGTATTGGACTTTTGAATTTTAAAAATTTAAGGTATATAATAATCTATCCTAAAAATAAATCTACTTTTATGTATATTTCAACATTTAGTGATGAGTGAAAACATAGTTGAGTTAAAATTATGATCTATTTGTGGTCAATTTTTAAATTTAAAATAATTTGATACTGATTATTATCAAATACGTTTTAACTATGAAATATTTGAATATTTTCACTTTTAATGATCAAATTTTATTATCAAACAAACCCTACGATTTTGAACAACAATATGCCAATTTCTTTCTCACAAAAGTAATTAGACAATTTGTATGAATCAATTACTATAATATTTAGGGTGCAATTGAAAAATTTTGATAGTTTAAAGACTTAATTGATAGGGATAAAAAATCCAGAGACTTATTAAAAAATTAGAAAGCCTAATTGATTTAATTTAAACTTTACAAAACTAAATGGAATGATCAGGATTGAGGGACTAAATTGAAAATCTCCAAAATCTAGATTTGATCATCATGCTTATTTTCTTATGTAAAATTCTAATTGTAATCCTAACAAATCTTTCAGATTTATACAATTTGATTTCAAGTTAATAAGCCAACAATAATCTAAATTTGATCATCATCCCTGTTTACTTATTAAAAACCTTACTTGTAGTCGTATCAAATCCTATAGATTTATGTAATTTGATCTCAAATTAAACACACAATCACGTCAATATAAGCCATTATGACAAGATTTTTCGTTTAATTTCATCTAATCGCTTCTACTTTTGAGAGAAATTGTCAAAACATAGTCACCAATTTTTGTCGCCTTCTCCGTTGCCATTGCAGGCGCCACCATCATTTCTGATTTTATTTTTATTCAACGATGAAAGTGAAGCATTTATCTTGTCTCTCCTCAGCATGGAAACAACCACTACAAACTTAGAAGCTTGCCTTGTTGTGGCATTCACTCGACAAAAGAAGGTAGGAAGACAAACTAGTTAATCAGGTACGGATTAGGTTTGGGTTTAGATCTGGGATTCAATTATGGTTATATGGAAATGGGTTGGGTGTTGGATTGTGATATAGACTTCATATTGGATTTAGATCTTGATCTGGATTATGGTTATAGGTTTTGGTTTAAGGGTTTTGAGATGGTTTTGGGATTATAGGTCTAGATTTAATGGAACTAGACTTGTAATTAAGAATATGGGTTTCTTAATTTGTTTTGGAGTTGCGATATGGACCCAAAGGACTGGGGAATCTCCTTGAATGCTAGCGCATGAGACCAAGTTTTTCATAGGGTTTGGAGACTTTGCTCCTAAACAAGGTAATGACCACAAGAATTGACCTTTTCTTGGAAGTAACCACTTTTTCTTTTTATTTTGAAAGAGAGGGCGAGGTACACTGATGTCTGAATGTTGTGCTTGAGCATGTGATATATTTACTATCATGCAAGCCATGTTTTGTTTGAGTTTTAGCTTGCCAGAGGGAGCGTGCTTTGTTTTGTTTTGTTTGTAACCAATCACATTCCCACTTGTCAACAGAGATGGAAGCCACTTCAGTTTCTCCAATGGGATTCTTTCTTCTCGGGGTGCCAGAAATAACTGCAATATTAAGCTTCGCAACTTCATATTTTCCTCCTCGGATCACCGTTATAGGTTCGGAACTTTGGTTGTACTTTGATTTTTTCTCTCTTCATATGTATATATATGAAGATTTCATGTCTGTTTCTGTCAATTTCTGCGCAAATGTCAAGTTGGAATTTAGTGCTCTGAGGTGTTTATTAGTGATAAAAATATTTAATTTAATTTTGATGCCTTTCTCTGTCTTTCTTCCCGTCTGTTATTTTTTTCTTTAATATGCAATTATTTGTTTGTTTATACTCAAAAACTAAGTTTGATTCGTATTAACTCTTCTTGCAATATAAATATTAATTCTTATTAGTTATGCACCAAGTTTAGCTCTAATCAACAACATCAAGCTTTACAAGTCAAATATTTGCAAAGTAAAAATCTGAATTTTCATTTTGAGAGAACAACAAATTCCCATAACTTTCGGCTAATTCCCACAATGGCTCATGCCTTGTGCTGTCCTTTATTAAAGATTTAGGGTATTGTTTGGGAAATTTACGCTTACGAGATTTTAGGGCCTTAGGGATCATTGCCTATAAATAATATCACATTCCAACCCAAATGGACATGTATAATCTATACCCATGCATTTTCATATTCATACATCACCTCATAACTCCATGTATGTCATATTTGCATGCATTATATAAATACTAGTGTCCTTAGAGTTAAGTGAGGATTTATATAAAATCTTAATTATGAATTTAAAATAGAGAAAAGAATAATTAAGAGGTTTTAGAAGTTTATATGGTATGACAGTAAAATAAAAATAAAAATGTCATAATGAAATTTTAATGCAATTTTGAAGGAAAGTTTTAAGAATTGAACACCTAAATGAGTATTTGGGTTAAGGAGATTAGAGCACTAAAATTAGTAATTTAATTATGTCTTTAGATGATAATTTAAATGATATACATAGTGGAATAAGAGAAAAGTGAAGGGAAGTAGTAATTTAGGGGACACCAAGGGAATTATGAGAGTTTTTAATGAAAAGATATTTTCTTTAACTTTTCAACATGGAAGTAGCATCTCCTATACATCGATTATATGCATATCTTCTACAAACACCTAGCTAGTTTGTGCAAGGGAGAGAAGAGATGAGAGAAAGACAGAAGGAAGGAGAAGAAAGAGCAAAAAGGTAGGAAGATCAAGAAAACTTTATAGATTTCTTAAATTTTTGTATATCTTGAATTAGTTTACAATTTAATCTCACTTAATTTGCTTAAAACCCTACTTTAAACTGCTACTAGGTTGCTGAAATTTGCTGGAAACTGAAATCCATGAGTATGAGAGAGTTGCATGATTTTGTTACTCTTAGGGAGATTTGGTAGAAAACTTGTTGTTGTGGAAAATTTATGAAATTATGTGGGTAGTTTTTGATTTTAGCTGCTGTGTATGATGCTGGAAATTAGATTTGGAGTGGAGGAAGTTGAGCAGAAAATTTTTTGCAAGGAAGCTTGTTTGGGTTGAATTTTTAGGAGGTTAGAGTGAGTTCAAAACTAAGTTTAAAGTATAGTTTAGGTGATGATCAACTTAACTTAGGAAATGAATTGGAAGAAGACACAAATTAAGCTTAAATTATACAAAATTCAAGTGGTGAAATCATGTAAGTGTGCAGAAAAAACTAAAGAGCAGAAAAAAAAAAAATTTCTGCAGGGTCCTATGGGTTGGACGAAATTCTTAGGGGTTGAGTAAGCTTAAAATCAGGTTTAATGATTAGCTTAGATGGTGATTAATCCAACTTGAGAAGGAAAATTTAGGAAATTAAGAATTTAGCTCAAAACCATGCACAACTTAATAAGAAAACAAGAGAAGATGTGAAGGAAATTTTGACAGAAAAGTTTCTGCAACTTTACCTCTGTTGGCTGAACCATTTTAGAGGACAAAATTCTATTCTAAACCAAGCTAGGTAAGTGGTTTAAGAGATAGACAATCCAATTTAGTAAGAAAGTATTAAGAAAGACCCAAATTTGACATAAAAATTAAATATCCTCAACTAAGAAAACCTTCAAGCAAAAATGCGGAGAGAACTATGGGGGAGTGGTAAGCCTCATATGGGGGCATAAAATGGAGGGTAGAAATAAAGGCTAAAGAGGGACTAAAGCAGGACACAAGTTTAAAAAAAAAAAAAAGGGGCAAAGAGGCCAACAACTGAGTTAGCCCCTTAGATGAGTGTTAGCATTTTTTCTCTAGCAAATTAAGATATTAACGAAATGATTTATGGCCTTTAAAGATCTCTTAATGAAGTTAAAATCTAAGCATAATTTAGTTAAGAAAGAGATCAAGGATGATTATCAAGCAAATAAAAACATGAAAATTAAGTAAAAGCACAATTCCAAAATCAAGTAGGATTTAAAGTATCTAGAACTTTTGGCATGCATTATATCATATATTTACTTTACTTATATTGCATCTTCTCCACATGTAGGAGAAGGAGACTGAGCCGAGCCTGATACTAGCCGGACAATTCCACCAGTCATCCATAGAGTTTATCTACACTGTGAGTGGCATACCTTCTAAATTTAGAATTTTTTTTTCCAAAAAATGCATGTTTTATGACAATTATAAATAGTTTTCTAGACTATAAATGTATTTTAGTATGAAAACATGGAAACAGAGTGTCTATGTTCTAAATTCCAATATAATTGCAGATTTTTTGATTTTGTAAGATTTTGGTGTTTCGGCACTCAGATTAGGAATGTTGGATAACCATCTGGGGTAGGTGACAGATTTACAGTCTAGATTATGACATTGGATCTAGCGGGGTTTTAGATATCACAGACTGTGTCAGTCTGACCTGGAGTGGTGACCCATGGTGCAGGCTACACAGTGTAGTAACACCTCACATATTTTGCCCGAGTATGGGTCAAACTTTGCTTTTATGTTTTACTGCCCTCAGATATTGTTAGTTGTGCACACCGATCAGAGCTATATTTTTTATGTAGTACATGATTATGATGTTTATGCCTCTTTTATGCTCTTTTGTCCCTTTTTATGAATATTATGGTGAACTCAGAAAATAAAATGGACTTTTTGTGATGTGCTACTCATGAATTTCCATGGTTGATAAGGCTTCTAAACCATGTTTATTTATATATTATTTTGAAATCCTCTCTGTTTCTGCTAAGTTTAGGTGATGTGTCATTCACTAGAAATTTAGTTCCCATACTATTTTATTTTTGCAATGTCAAACTGATCATAGTAGCTCATCACCATTTGCTGAGTATTTGCATCTATTTTCACGTCACACTAGTGAGGTGGGCCAGCAGGATCTTTTTGGGACTGATTAGTCATAATACAAATTTTGTTATAAATTTTGGAGTTATACCATAAGGGAGAGAGAGAAGGGGGGATTGTATTTTGGGGTGTCGTGTATCGTTTTGTATTATGGGTTCATTAGTAAATGTTTACTTAATAATATGGTGTATGTTTAGTTGGTGTATATGATTTATTATGGTTACTGCGTAAGTAGAGTATGTGTTTAGGAATGTGACATCATTTACTTCCTAGCAATATATTTCTGTATATAAATTCTACAGGTTACAAGTTTACAAGTCAGGTTGCCCTAGTTGCTATGATAAGGGGTTACAGTGTCCGTCATACTGCTGATTTTTTGATACCGAGAGGTGTTGACCATTGCCTGTGTCATGCCTTGCATAGGTAATTTAGGAAGGGTGGGGTGTGACAAATAATGTATTAGAGTTTTAATTTCTTTAACTTTCAAACCCACTTTCACATCTCATAAATAGGATCAAGCCTCACAAGTAGGGAAAAGTTAGTTTTTTTTTCTTTTTTTTTTTGTTGGGGGGGTAGACTTGTAAATAACCGGACCAGACCAGACTGGACTGGCAAGATCCGGTTTGGTCCCATTCTGAACTATGGGGTAATTGGTTTGATTAAAATTCATTGAATTTTTGAACCAGAATTGGAACTGGAACCGTTTCAGAATCGGTGAATTAAAACCGGATTAAACAATATTAATTAAACTAGATTTGAACCATGAGTGAACTGTGAACCTTGAACCAAAATCGTGTCTAAATTGTGAGTGAACCAGAACTGTGTATGAACCGACAACCGTGAGTGAACCAGAACCATTAATTTTTTCAGATTTTTAATTTGATTTAGTAAGAAAAAAATTGATAATTATAAGATATATTTAATTTTTTAAAAGTTTAATTTTTATTATTTAAAATTTTTCTATTTTTTTATTTAAACTCAAAATGAAATACATTACACCTAATAAAAAGTTAAAACATTTTATTTTATTTTATTATTAACACTTTTTATATTAAATACTAATTTTCTTAAACAAAAGAAAAATTAAAAAGTTAAAATAAAAAATCAGACATCCAAAGAACTTTTAAACTACTTTCAAAAATAACAAAAATTATTTTTTATTTGGCATATTAACACAAATTTTTCAAAAAGTATTAATTCGAGCAATGGTCTTAAATAATTTATTTCTTTTGTATCTTTACAAATATTTTCATTCATTTTACAATTAAAATTAATCATATTCAAAGTATTATAACTGTTATTTTCAAAAATGCACTTTTACAAATTCTAATTTGATTTTTTATATAAATATATAAATTCTTTTACCATTTACGTAACAATGATTACTATCAATCAAAACTACACTGATACAGATAACATAAAAAATAGGTGGCAAGACACTATCCATTTCTTATTTTGAGGAAATTAATAAGCATGTTTTGTCACTGGTGACTTCTATATAGTCTTTGCGTTGTTGGGAAATAGATTCTAATTTCAATATCTTGCCTTTGGTGACTCATATTTTTTAGTAGGTCACCAGCATATTGCACGTGTCTATATCGTTAGTATCGAATCTACGGTCTACTTCTCATCTCACATTCGCAACTTGAGCGCGAAATTGAAACCCAAGAGAACCTGGTTTATCACCAACATCCATTCTCCTTTTTTTATTATTTTTTATATTTAGTATTTAAATATATTCATAAGATTAAATATTTATAATATTTGAAAAATATTTAATAACTCAAAAACATTTATAAGCTAATATATAAATTTTTATTGACAAAATCAAACCAGATTTGAACTAAATCATAGACGAATCATGAATAAACCAGGAATGAACAAGACTGGAATGAATTGGGAATGAGTCGAAGTAGAACAAACTGTAAACGAGCTAAGAATAAACTACGAATAAATCAGAACCAGAACCATAAACCAGCTCAGACCGAAACCATGAACCGGTCTGGACCGAAATCAAAATTAGAATTGTGATGAATCAGAACCGTGAATCGAACCGAAAATGGAACTAGAACCAGATCGGCCTTCAGGATTCTGGTCTTGGTTCATTATTTTCTAGCACCAAAACTTGCGGTACAGTTTTGGTCCAAGCCAGTTCAAGGCTCGAGCTAGGTGGGGGGGGGGGTAGGACAAATATTACAATAAATGGGTGTTTGCAAATACTTTTGTAAAATTAGAAGTAAGTGTTTTTAGCAGAAATGAATAGAAGTTTATTTTAAACAGAAATATAGTATATTTCTAAATATGTAAAAACAAAAAAAAACACTTTCAAAAGCAATCTAATAGTGTTTAGAGGGTAAATTTTTATAAAATCACGATAGAAATATTTTTAAAATGACCACTATACCCTTTTTTTTAGTTGCAGACTCGCTTCCCCGTTGTCACCATCTCCGCACCCATGCCACTGATTCGACCACCTTGAGATTGGCGGCAAGGAAATCATAGATGAACCATGACTAAACTAGGAATGAACCAGACCAGAATGAATTGGGAATGAATCGAACTAGAACAAATTGTAAACAAATTGAGAATAAATTGCGAATGAATTGTAATCGGAACCATGAACTGGCTTAGACTGAAACTGTGAACTAGCCTGGACTGAAATCGAAATCAAAACCGTGACAAATTGGAACTGTGGACCGGACCGAAAATAGAACTAGAACTAGATTGGCCTTCAAGATTCCGGTATTGGTTTATCATTTTCTAGGACCAAACTTGCGGTATGGTTCTGGTCCAGGCTAGTTCAAGGGCCGAGCTAGGTGGGGGAGGGGGGGTAGGACAAATATTACAATAAAGGGGTGTTTGCAAATAATTTTGTAAATTTAGAAGTAAGTGTTTTAAGCAGAAAATGAATAGAGTTTATTTTAAACATAAATATAGTATATTTGTAAATATGTAAAAAACAAAAAAACACTTTCAAAAGCAATCTAATAGTGTTTAGAGGGTAAAGTTTTATAAAATCACGATAGAAATATTTTTAAAATGACCACTATACCCTTTTTTAGTTGCCAGACTCGCTTCCCCATCGTCACCATCTTCGCACCCATGCCACTTATTCGACCACCCTGAGATGGCGGCAAGGAAATCATAGATGAACCATGACTAAACTAGGAATGAACCAGACCGGAATGAATTGGGGAATGAATCGAACTAGAACAAATTGTAAACAAATTGAGAATAAATCGCAAATGAATTGTAACTGGAACCATGAACCGGCTTAGACTGAAACCGTAAACTAGCTTGGATTGAAATCGAAATCAAAACTGTGACGAATCGGAACCATGGACCGGACCGAAAATGGAACTAGAACTAGATTGGCTTCAAGATTCTGGTCCTGGTTTATCATTTTCTAGGACCAAAACTTGCGGTCTGGTTCTGGTCCAAACTAGTTTAAGGGCCGAGCTAGGTGGGGGAGGGGAGGTAGGACAAATATTATAATAAAGGGGTGTTTACAAATAATTTTGTAAATTTAGAAGTAAGTGTTTTAACCAGAAATGAATAGAAGTTTATTTTAAACAAAAATATAGTATATTTGTAAATATGTAAAAAACAAAAAAACACTTTCAAAGTAATGTAATAGTGTTTAGAGGGTAAAGTTTTATAAAATCATAATAGAAATATTTTTAAAATGACCACTATACCCTTTTTTTAGTTGCCAGACTCGCTTCCCCGTCGTCACCATCTCCGCACCCACGTCACCGATTCAAGCACTCTGAGATTGGCAGCTTCCCTGTCATCATCACCATCTCCGCACCCATGCCACCGATTTGACCACCTGAGATTGGCGGCAAGGGAAGGGAAGTGTTAGACTACTCTAATTTGAAATTTTGTGGATTTGTTAACCAATGGAGACGGAGAGAGAGAGAGAGAGAGAGAGAGAGGAGAGAGATTATGCTTGATAGCCGACCATGATAGTGAGAATACTCGGAAAAGGCCTATTGTCGTACAACAAATATTGATTTCCTTCTTAATTGAAGCAAAGAATTTCCGTGTTGCTGGAATTAATATTACGGAAGCAAAGAATTTCTATATTGATGGAATCAATTTGCACGAATCAAAGAATTTCCATATTGGTGGAATTAATATGCAGACTTCACTTCACTGTACCTTCCGTTTTTTATTTTTTTAATTTTTGTTTTCTTGATAGTTGACCGCGATAGTGATCTGTGGGCGAAGGTCTGCGAAAGCGAAGCAGAAGAGAAAAGGGGAAGGGAAATCAGGTGAGAGGGGCTGACGCATCAGTAATTTTTTTATATTTTATTTTTTATGCCTTTTTTTTAATTTTAGCCTATTTTATTTTAACTTATAATGTTTTTATTTGTAATAACTATAATCATATAATTAACATGGGACATTTTAATGAGATTTAGACTTAAGATCAGTTGGGTCTTGAAAGTATAATAATATACTAATAATCTTAATATAAATAATTTTAAAAATTTGTATTCAACGTTTTTAGTTTTATATAAAATTTCAAATTTGAGAGGTCCCTAGAATCCTTCTTCTATATCAATCTATTTTCGAATTGTATACCTTGAGTTGCTGTCTACTGTGTTCTACTGCATTAAATTAAATTGGTATGATAGTCATGGCTGGATGTAAAAGAGGCAAAGGTGGTAAAGGTAATCAAGGGCAACAAGAAGAATTGGTGGAGTTGAGGAAATGTTTTAAAGATTTGTCATGAGCAGTACTTAATCTACAACGACAGGAAACTAGTGGGAACCTATATGGAGAATTCAGAAGGCAACCATTACCCTGCAAACATTTTGAAAGATGGTTTAAAGGATGATAGTGAAGATAGAGAAAAAGAAAACCCCTTTCACATAGTAAAATCTATAAATTAGGGGCCACAAAAGAGATTGGAGGAGCAGCTGTTACAAGCTCCATGTCTAAATTGTGGAGGAATCAAGGTTGAAGTTGTTGACTTTTTTTGGGAAAATGCATGCTTAAGATTATTTAGATTAGGAGACTAGTTTGAAGAATTATGTTGAGTGGAAACCAATGGCAGAAATTAAAAAAGTGCTGTTTGTGAAACTTCAATTAAAGGCGACTACACTTCAATGATGGAAGAGAAGGAAAAAGCAGAAATCAGCACATGATATCACATGAAAGCAAAATTGAGTAAACAATTTCTGGCTGCTAATTATGCAACGGAGCTATATTAGAGATTCTACACTTTGAAGCAAAATAGTAAGACAGTAGAAGAGCACACTGTTAGCCTCAAGGTTTCATATTTATTTTGATAATGACAAAACAAATTAAAATTATTATGTATATTTATATAATGAATAATATGAACAATTTATAGTATTAAGTTTATTGTTTAAACTACATACATTACATGTACTAAATTGTGAATCTATCAAATTAGACATGTGTGTAGTAAATTAATTATATCTTATAATAGAAAAGTCAAAAAAATTATAAAGGCAATTTTATATGAAAATACACTCAAATATCTTTCTTTTGATATATAATTCATCATATATATTCTTTTGTATTAAAGCAGTTTATTATATCAATCTCACATATTATTTTTTGAAAAAGTCTTTCTTGAAATCTGCACGATATTTGTTTTAATTAGTAAAATATAATTTATAATATAAATAAAATTCTGAATTAATTTTATTTGTAAAGTAGACGTGTTGAGCTTTAAATACATATATTATTTGCACGTTTTACACTTATAGTTTGATGGATATAAATTTTCAAAGTGGGCCATTCTGCTGAGTTGTACTGTCAGCAGATAAAATGAGTATACTACAGTATTTTTACAATATCTCAAAATATAAAAGTCAAATTCACACGAATCCAAATTTGAATGAAAGTAGACGTTATAAGATTTTCAAATATATATAATTTGTTATTTTTGAATACAAATTCAAATTCTAGACAATTTTGAACTTGGCTAACAACTTTTGACAAAAGCAATTTTACAGTCTAGTATGTCGTTGAAGATTTGATGATTTCTCTCAAACGGTGCACGATAATTGAATGATTCTTTTTGCATTTAAAAATAGACTCAATGAGGAGTATTCAAGAATGTTTTAAGATTTTTTGAACGCTCGGAGCCATTTTATTTGAATTTTTGAATCGAGCCAATGTGCAGTTACTATTGAGAAATGATTTTGTCTTCCACAAAGGCCAACGTCTCCTTGGTGTTTTTGCCTATAAAAGGAGCATGGATTGAAGGGGAGAAGTACATAACAACAAGCTCTCAAAGCCTCTTCAATCTCTCTAATTCTTTGTGCTATATTGTTTATTACTAGATCAAAGAGTGCATAGAGGAAATTGTTATTATTCATGAGAGTGCCTCTTTGAAGTGAGATCATTTTGTACATGAGTGGTAGCTAATCCTACTTAAGAGGAATTGCTACATTTCTACTTCATCTTCATTTCTACTTTGTATTGGTTTTTGAAGCTCACCGAATCAAAGGCTTTGTAATCGGGATTTCTTGCATTCGCCAGTGCAAGGGACTTTGTTTGTATTCGGGATTTCTTGCCTCCGTCAAGTGTAAGAGACTTAGTGAAACCTCAGCTAGTTGGAGCTCGAGGAGTGGACGTAGACTTGGGTAGCAAGTCGAACCATTATAAAAGAGTTTGCATCTCTTATCCCTACTCTCTTTACTTTACTTGAAATTGTTTTAAATTTATTATTGGGTGAATTGTATTAGTTTATTTGATTCAATATTTTATTGTTTTTAATTTTTCACACACTTAGCTTCCGCGATAAAAACTCAATTCACCCCCCTCTTGGGTTGCCTTTTGGGACAACACACACTACAAAGTTTAATAATTTATTTGTAAGGGTTGGCTTAAATGAGACAAATGGATAGATGACAGTCCGATATCTTACTAGTTTGAACCAATCTATTAGGGATAAGATTGGAGTAGTTCATTTGTTTAACTTTGAAGATGATCAACAATTTGCCTTAATGACAGAAAAAATGGGTATTATGTTATGATGCTAGGAGTCATTGTTTGGCAGAATTGGTGGCACTTCACAAAGTGCTAGTGATATTGTTCGAGGATTTAGGAGTGATTAAGCATCCTTAAGAAGTGGATGAGGGGGGCAGCCATAGGGCAAAAAAAGTGGAAGGAATGTAACTCAGTTTGAAAGAAATGAGAAAGAAAAGAATGTTATCAGATTTAGACAGCAAAACAATACTAGATTGAGTTCTCCAAAATTGGACAGTGGGTCTACGATTTGTTGTTTCACTTGTGGTGAAAGAAGACAGTTCTTATGCATGCCCACATAGGAGAATTAATCTTGCTAAAGATAAAGAATGAGAGAGGCACTAGAACCTGTTTATGATGATCATGTTGATGAGGATGGTAAAGTAGATGCTTATCTAGTTGTAAGGGAGTTTTTGGTTGTTCATAAAATGATGACAACCATAATCTTAAATGAAAGAGAGGGCTGGAGGTGCAGCATCTTCAAGACTCATCATGTCCTATGCAAAGGCAAGGTTTGCAACTTGATTATTGGCAGAAATTGTATGGTTTAAGGCCACAACATGTGCTTGATTTAGTACCATTACCACCAAAAGGTAGAGTAAGTGATGATGGATTGGCATTTGCCGGCCATATTTAACAAGTTTATAAAGAGGTCCAGAAAGTTTTAAAGACAAGCAATGAGGCCTATACAACTACAATAAAGCAGTATTGTCGAGCCCAAGAATTTGAAGAGGGTTGAAATAGTTCTTGTGCATTTAAGGTAGGAATGTGTTCCAGAGGATTCTTATCACAAGCGTGAAACCCAGAAGTTTGCGCCATGTAAAGTTTTGAAAAAATCAGCCCTAATGCCTACCTAATAGAGTTACCTTCTAAACTACAAATTAGTTCCATTTTCAATGTAGCAGATTTATACCCTTTGAAGAATTTGATGGAGAAGTAACTTCTACCGTAGATCAAGTTAGCAATTTACTCACAATACAATAAGATGTTGTTTAGGAAATTTTTGATGTGAACGAGGTGAAGTCAGGCACATAAACACCAATATCAGTGATTTTTAGTTAAATGGTTGGGTAAGCTTGCCACTGAAAATATTGGGTGGTTAGAAATGAATTGCAGCAGATTGATCCTGAAATGTATGCCAAGTTTTTAGGTTTTCACATCGAATATTGGTTCCTTTCAGAAGGGAGAATGATGCAACAACAGTTTTTTCAATATTTTGTTTTTTATGTTATTTTTTATTTTAATCTATTTTATTTTGACTAGATGTTTTTTATTTGTTATAAGTGATAAGATGACTAGCACGTGACTATTTAAATGTTTTTATTTGTAATAAGTGATCATATGACTAACATTTGACTTTTTAATGAGGTTTAGACTTAAGATTGATTGAGCCTTAAAAGAATGGGCTATGTTCAATAATATGCTAAAAACCCTAGTATAATTACTCCTAAGAATTTGTTTTCAGTAACATTTTTAGTCCTATATGAGAATTTTTGATTTTCAAAGGTTTTAAATTCTAGAATCCTTCTTTTATTGCTTGAGTTGTTGTCTACTATCTTCTATTCAAACAGAGATAGATGGTAGTCAAGATTGTTTAATGGGCTTGTGGTTTTTGAGAGAAATGGGGGAAGAAGAAAAGAATTTGATAAGAAACCCAACAACTACATGTGTGTTTCCCTCCTTGCCTTATTCTTTTGCCTTTGCAAATGCCAATTTCCATTACATCTTTTGGCCTTCTCCATTGCTAGCCAAATTCCTAGCATCACTCCTTGCTCCATTGGGCAGCTTTTCCCTTTCTCCTAGCCTTCTTCACCTAACCATCTTCTCTCTCCATCCTAATTCAGCTGAGACAAAGCTTAAAAAGACTAGTTGCATATCTCCAACGAGTCAGCCAGACCATGCCATTGGCGAAGGATGGTAGCAAATGAAAAGCACGAGAGGCAATTTTTTGGTGAGGGGTAATGGTTGAAATAAAGATTTGAGGTCAAAAATGTCAGAACAACTTTAAAACAACTTTCTGTTAATTACAAAAATGTCACTAGAAGCAGAAGAAGTACCATTTCCCCTAACTTCGGGCTTTTCCAATATTAACTATTTAATTTAAGAGAAGCAAAAGTTAAAGTTGTATTGCAAACACTTAAAATTACTTTTTAATCATTAAAAAGCTTAGAAATGCTTCA